>JARKIA010000487.1:0-72361 GCA_029289565.1 Mycena galericulata
TTTTAGGAGGGGTGGCTGAAAATACTTTCTGGCCGAAAACATCTCCTTCTCTTGCCCTAAGGTCGGCTCATTTTTTGGATGAGTTTGGGCATTGCCATAAAATGTAGGGAACGATTCAACGAACCAAAATCGGGAAAATCTAACCATACGGCTGGAGTAATGTGTGCCTTCCCGTTTCATTGGCCCAATTTCCGCCGATGTGGCCTTTCTTTGCGTTCTTGTTCCGTATACTTCCTTCCATTGGTTGCTCACACGAGCGTGAGGCGTAAGGGCGTTACGGCGCGTCTAAACATGATCAATCCCCACGCCGCGCTTCTAGACTAATTTCAGGCCTCTAGGCCGGTGTCAGCGGCTCCATCATTTAAAACTTTTTTCAAACATCAGATCACCACAGGGGTCGGGCGTTATCTCCGTCATTGATTCGAATTCATTTCAAAATCGACGCCACCCAGCGACACGGAATCGCTCTGTTACGACCTCAAAGATTCGATCCATGTATACTCCCACGTCCGCCGGTGAGACACAACCCAGCCACTCCTCTAAACCTGACCATTTCGACACTTTGGGAATAAGGATGCCCGACGGCCATTCACCAAACTCGTGCAGTTCAACAGGTCCCTTGTATATGACGCGTATTTTATGGGAGCATCCTGAAAATATTCGTATCTCCACAACCACTGGACTAGAAATATGAATATTTGCAGATGATCCCAAAGGTTGGGTCGCGTATACTAAGACGTCGTTACCGGTACCATATGCAAAGCTACTCCACCAGAACACCACGGGCAGGTATGGCGCTGTTCTCAATTACCCGGAGCTTCATAAACAATTGATTAATTGTTGGCCGTTCAAATTAAAAGGGGCCTGCACACGCATTTTTTTTCTCTTTCCGGCATTTTCTTCTCTTCTCGATGCTTTCCAGCTCCATAAACTCGATCGAGTTGCTCCTGAACTAGATCCGGAAATTGCTGTTTCTGAGGACACCAAAGAGATGATCATGTTGCGGAAGCAACCCATAGCCGAGAGAAAGTAGGTACTTATAAGATGGGCTTTTCGGCCAACCCATGTTTTAAACAATGGAATCAAAATAGTGCCCTGATTATTACTAGATATACGTTTGCAGAGGCACCACAAAGTCCACCCAATAAAGTTGTTGCGCAGTATTATCCGTTGACGCCTGAAACCACAAATGTCGTCAATATAGAGGGCGGCAGATACATCACATAATGCGGAGATGGAGAAGAGAACAGCGGACTAATGATGCTTCGCCGGAGACGAGTTCAAAAGCATGACGGAGTGGGGGAGAAGACTCTGAAAGATTGAGAAGTTGATCTGATCGATATATGTAACTTGAAGCACTTTTAAACTACTTAGTCAAATTAAATTAAATGGAAAGTGCGCCAGATGAGCCCGTCGTTGAAACCAATTATGGGTTCAATATCAGCTTGTTTTGTGCGGTAAGGAAGTTATGTAGTTCTTCAGCGCCACTGTTATCCGAACACTTTCTTGGCGGAGTGCGTTATTGTTTTTGCTCCGCTGCACGGCCCTATGCACTTCACCTCAGTTATTATCTTTGACGTTTCTTGACTGAATTCACAAGTACTTGACAATAATCCCAATCGCTCGCAGAGCATCATAAGATTACCCTTCTCTCCATCGCGTCTCAGATCGAGCGATTGACGCTCATCCGCTGATTCAACATCTGAGGGCAAAAAGAGCGTCTCGTTCTGTATCCGAGGTACAATTCCTGCTCTCGCTCACCACCTGTTAAACAGTTTCCCGTGAGTCATTAACCCATTATTACCCTACATTATAATGTAAACATATACCCATAACGCCTACTCATCAACGACACCAGGACCCGCCGAACACTGCCCGCCAGGCGCCACACTCGTCGCCTGTACACTAGCAGGGAAGCACGACGCCCCCGAAAACTCCACACAAAGCACCGCCCCATTCACGGGACTCTTCACCGCAAACCCATTCGAGCCCTTCAGCGGCGTCGTCGCGCTGTTCTTATTCGCCACCATGCTCGCCTCGATCGCCGCCTCGCACATCGCCGTCACGCTCGCGGTGGTGTATCCCCCCTCGAACGGCGCCGCCGCAGCAGTGTCCAGCCAGAACGTCTTCGTCTTCTTCTGCCCAAAGGGCATCGTGCCGAGGAGCGTCGCGGCGTTGGGCACCGCGCCCGTGTTCCCGTTCGCCTTGATCCACGTGCTCGCGAGGTGGCGCCCGCTCGTCTTCTTCGTCGCGCTCCCGTCGAAGACGTGCGACGCGATCCGGGCGAAGATCTTCTTCGCGTTGGCAGCGCGCGTGGCGGCGGCGGCGGTCGCAGCGGTGGCGGCGAATTTGTTCGTGATGGCGGTGCATTGCGCGGCGGTGGTGGCGACGGAGGCGCCGTTTTTGACGGCGGGGATGCATTTGCCGTTGGTGGCGGTGGTTTGGGACCAGCCGCAGGAGACTTTCTTTACGTTCCCGCCTGGAGCTGCGGGCGCCAATTAGACGAGATCGTAACGAGAGGAGGTAAAGATGAAGACGTACTGCACGCAGAGCAGGACTTGAACGTGGGGCAGATGGACGCTGCCTGGGGCGTAGCGGGTTCGGGGTGCACAACGGGCGGAGGGGCCTTGCCGGCGGGGAGGGGCGGGTTCTTCACGGGCTTTGCGGGGGACTTGATGATTTTTGCGCGCCCATCGAGCTCGACTGGCGCAGCATGCACCGCGAGTAAGCCGAGGAAGAGGGACAGGAGGATGGAGGAGCGCATCGTGGTCGTATGCAAAATGAACGTGAAGAAGCGAAAAGATGGGGTGGGGCGCTAGGCCGAAGAGTGAAACAGTGTGTGGGAGAAGAAGAAAGTGCGCCGGGCTGGGGTGGTCATTCGAACCCAAGTTGATTTTATAGGCCACTTGGCGCGCCAAGTCTGAATCTATATTATTACATACAGATCGCATGATAGCTAGCTGTCCCTTGCAATTGAGTTCAAAATCAGCAACAGCGCACTCCAGAAATTCTGATGTTTCATGCCTCCCAAAAACGTACCAGAAACCTTTACTTGCGCGCGCTAGTGGCGGTCCGGGCCGGGCCGGCGGATTTTGGGTGGCCTGGAAGTAAAACGTATCAGGAGCGCGCCTAAAACTGAAGTTTCAGGTACGTTTTTGGGAGGCCTTTTTCCAAGTGAATGGGTTGCTCAAGTGTGAACCGCCTCCCACTAGACAGTTCCGCGTTCGGATCCTCGGTTAGGGATCCGAACTGTTAGATTGCTCGTGGGAGGCGGTTCCAAGGCGGTTCACACTTGAACAACGTACCTCAAACGTACCTGCGATCCTTGCTTAAGTAAAACAACGCTCCTCTGATTTTCACCGCGCCACACATGCCCAACTCTACCGTGACTCTCGACTTCGACCACGCCGTCGAACATCTCTTCGTCGCGCACCCGTATGTTGTCACTTTCGCGTCCAAGTCCACAGATATCTGGGTGCTCGATGACGCCTCCACGCTGCAGCACTACACCCGCCTCGCCAAAACTCTTGTGCACCCCGGCCCGCTCTCCCCCATCCTCGACGACAGCCTCGATCCTGGCCTGCTCGCCATCGCGGACCTAAGCGGCAACTCACCCGAGCTGCGCGTGTTCTCCGTCGAATACGGCACCCTCCTGCGCACACTGTGGCTGTACGGCGACCTCGCACCCACCGCCCCGCGCTACGCAGCGGGCCGCGCGCTGATCGGCACCACGACGCCCGACAAGTCCGAGCTCTTCCTGCTCGATGTGGCGGGCGACGGCTGGATCCTCGGCACCGCGCAGCTCCCGCCCGATCTGTCTCACGCTGCCGCGTCCCTCGAGTCTGTCCATCTCACGGCAAACGAGAATGAGATCGCCATCGTCGGCGCTGCGTTCGCACCCCCCGGGCAGGCAGACGACATCACACTCCTCCTGTGGTGCGGAATCCCCGCGGAAGCCGCCCAGCCCGTGGCCCGCTTCGTGCTCCCGCTCCGTATGCCCGACGTCGACACCGTCACGGTCACGTGTAGCGCGTCGCTCTCTCCATCAGCCTTCGTCTTCAGCGCGTACGAATCCGTCTCGGACGCGATAAACTCCAGGTACTCGCGCCTGAGCATCGTCCGCGCCATCGACATCAACGATGGCGCGCTGGCGCTGCGGTGGGAAGCGCCCCCGGAGGCGCTGTACGGGTGCGTCTCCCAGCTCGTGCACGTACCTGACGCCCACGCAGTTGTTGCGATTGGGTCGCAGAACGCGAGGGAGGACGCGGGGGAGGACGTGCCGCTCACTTTTGTTGCGGTGCTCGATGACGAGACTGGCGCACTAAAGAGGCGGGAGGACGTCCGGGAGGCGGTGCGCGCGTGTAGGGTGGTGCACGGGAAGGTGGTGTGCGTGTGGGAAAACGGGACGGTGTCGACTGTGGGGGTTCTGGAGTTTGTGCAGCGCGGGTTGCCGACTCGGATGGGACATGCGGATGGGGCGGCAGCTACGGTGCGCCGGGCGGGGGTGTTGGACGGCGCGGTGGTGTTGCTTGGGGAGGATGGGAAGGTCACGGTGAAAAGCTGGTGATAAGCTAGAAATGTGAGATCCATGTCCATGCATACATATATTCCTTGCGCAACCTGTGCAACGAAAAATAAAAGATGCTCCGGTTCACTTATATACCCCGAATCGAACGGGAAATTCTACGCACCGTACTCGCGTAGATGCGTGATGACCCAGTCAAAATTAACTATATGGCGCCTCGCACGAGTACGCCACTACTAGTCTAGGAATCGATACATTTCTATGAAGAGGAATAGAATTGAATCGCGGAGTTCCAGCCGGGAATCTGAACCCAGAAAAATAGTCCGGGCGACTGGCCGATGCCTATGTTATATTTCGAAAAGAAACAAAGAAAAAAAAACAGCGTACGCCGACATCCGCCTACAGCTGTGCGAACACACGTGGACCTCGGGAATCCCTCTTCGGCAGGTAGCGCGGTCCAAGCCCGGCCCAAGTAATCGAAATACAGTGTTTTTGTCGGAAGTCACCAAACACAGTTTTGCACTGTGTTCCGTCTCCGTTCGAATTCGGCAAATGCCGAATCTCGATATTTTTCTTGAAAGGTGACCAAAAAAATGAGACACCTGATATTTGCGCAGGGTTTTTAATAACATCAGCCAAGATTCTGATAGCGACAATGAAGATGATTTAGATGACGTTGATAACACAGACCCAGTAGAGGCCTATCACGGCTACGGGATATTCAAACCCCGATCTTGAGTGGCACAGAGCGTGCATTCGAGCCTGGAAGGGAAAATAAAAGTAAGAGAAAGCTGCGGCTGGCTGTAACCGGAGCATTGCGTTGCCGGAGCAAGAGTCAACGGTCTATGTTGGGTTCTTATTCCACACTCCCAGTCCCATTCGCCCCATATACCTTCCATTTATAATCTCAAAGCTCCTCACCGAAGACGACCACCTGTTAAATCCTTGTTCAACAGGGTCTGGTCCGACTCTTTGGCAGGCGCTACTCAAGACATCAGATCCGCGCAAGTGGTTCACATGAAGCCTACAACACGCGGGGTGGGTGTCTGTAACGAGAATCACCCATACAGTAGTACATGCGGCCACGGGACCTCGCTCTGGATATGAATACGGCCGAATAGGAATATGCTACGATATGAATATGATACAACATGGCCCAAGGATTCAAGGATACCAAGCGGCATCTTGAAAGACAATCGCTTGACAGAGATACATTAACAGTGCTACCCGCCGTCCCCGTCTTTACGGGTGTGACAGGTCCCGTCCCTTTACGTTCTCTGCCGTCAAATCTGCTAGTAATTTGGTCCTCGACAGCTTCCATCCCTAATCACGCACGCGCTCGGATCGGGGACCACAGGACGGGTGAAAAGACTTCGACTCGGAAATTATTGACACTGTCATTTTATCTCTACATAGCAGGCCATAACCATCAAAGCCGAACTATAACTAGATACATAGTAGGTAGCATAATGAAAGCGACTGGATACCTTCAACTCTAATATCACCAAGGAACCACACTTTTGGAAGGCGAATATCATCGGGTAAGTTTGCTCTTCGCGCGGATCGAGGCGCCATGATAGTACAGGTAGACGGGGAAGGGGATTCCCAGAACAATGGCGAGTCCTGTGACTCAATGAGTACAGTGGAAGTAAACAGATATACGATATATCACAAACCTCCGAGCAAAGAGTTTCCGCCCCCAATACCGAGCGCGGCAAACATCGGGGGCCCGAATAGCGGAAACACGCATCCAAACAGGGAACGGAAGACCTGGGAGCGGATTTCAACATATGTACGGGTGGGAATGAATGTGGAGAGCCTTACGGATGCTGCGGATAGCGCACTCGCGGCAAAGGTGAATGTATCAACCAAATACAGTTGCGTGGGCAGGCTGGAAGAAAGGTTAACCAGGTCAATTGCGAAAGAATCGAGCACGTACTAAGAGGCCGCCACGCCTGGCCCGAGATTTAGAACACGGTTGATAAGAGAAGGTTCTTTAGCAGACTTACCAAATCCAAATATACCTAGGCACGGCGCATCGTGAAAAAACCGAATTTGCAAAGGGCTTCAGCGTGACTAACCTGTCCCTATGATGGGCATGATCCAGTGAATCTTGGCTGCGGCCGACCACCCATACCAGCTACGCAACTATTAGCCAAGGCACAGGCATGTACTTTGTCCACCTACAACAATCCAATGGGAACAAAGAACGATCCCAAGACTACGGCAGGAATCCGCATTTCTGGCTCCGCTTTGCCGCCATTTTCCTTTTCCAACTAAAAGGACTTGTGTGAATATTTCTCTGAGATTCCGTTGGACAGTCAACCGACATATAGGTAGATATTGTTTCCCCATTTCGCGGTGAAGGCGGTGGCCAAGATAAACCCGAAACCGAGACCGATATATGTGAGGCCACTGGTCCCGGTGTTGAAACCATATGTATCGATGAAGAAGGCTAAAAACGGAAAGGGTGAGAACGGGATGAATCGGGTTAATGTGTTTACTGTCGAAGGTCGTAAACATGAGATAGTCTTAGAGCGGGGGAGGACGATTTCGTCAACAGTGCGGCATGGACTTGCGACCTGACTTACAAATCCCATACAAACTTAATGTACCTGGGATTCAGTCGTTGAAGGAAGATGAGAGTGTCACTCACAAGGCCATATATAGACTCAACATGAAGCAGACAGGACTGCCGAACAGCAAAATTGCCGGTCGACTCAGGTAGTTCCACAGGTAATGGAGTCTGCTTGAGTGTTCCGTGATGAGTGCGGGATGGCCCAGCGCCGCTTTCTCGGGGTCTGCAGACATTTTGGCTTTTCTCAATCGCAAGAGGGGAGCGTACGTTTCCCTGGTGA
Organism: Mycena galericulata; assembly: GCA_029289565.1. NCBI lineage: Eukaryota > Fungi > Basidiomycota > Agaricomycetes > Agaricales > Mycenaceae > Mycena > Mycena galericulata. The sequence goes on from JARKIA010000487.1 coordinate 7,384, forward strand.
GTATAAATCCTGATTTTTTGGACCATCCTTCTTTTTTACCTGACCAAGGGGAAGCCAAGAGCGCTTAAGATGCCTCCCAAGCCTAGACATGATTCTAAAACAGTACATATGAAGCATTGATACGTGGCGCTCACCAGCGACGATGATGAATACCCATTTAACGCCGACTGTTTCAGTACCAAAACCTGTGAGCCTAAGTAAATCGACGTTCAATGCATGAATCTTTGCTGATCTTGCATACCTCCCACGATAGGTCCAAGAACTACGGAAACGTAAGTACATTGCCGGCTGAAGGTAAAAGACATGGATTACCAGGGCCGATGAGGGGACCGAGAGTGTAAAGGGCCATAGCGGCGGCACGATCACGCTCGGAGAACAAGTCACTCACAACGCCTCCTCCGCATGCTAACGACGCACTACCAGAGAAGCCGGCTGCACAGCGGAGTAAGTTCTCGTTCCACAATAAATAGCCGGCGACTGACATAGGAATCGGAAAACCAACAGCGAGCCGGTGGTGGGAGCAAATGCGCAACTGACGCAATGTGAATGAGTGATGAAAATTTTCAACAAATAATAGAGCGTGGACTCACCCAATGCTAAACCCGATTGTTATGAAATTACCCAGGTTCAACACCTCACATGCACTTCAGTAGGATAAGTGAATACTCAAGATACGAACGAACCCATCGCCTTGATCGAACGCATGAGTAAAACAGCTAGCGAGCTTGGACTGGACACATACCGTCCATATATTTCCTATGCAATTTTGCAAAGTCAGCTCTCTCACAGATCATCGAACCCCCCCCCCCCCAAAAAAAAAAAAAGACAGACCGACAGCGGTGCCAATATCAAGGGCTTGAGTACAAGTCAGTTACATCATCCGTGGACCCTATTCCAACGCGCGCAACTCACGGCGACACCGTACGAAATCAGGAAAATGGAGAGCGTCAAGGCTAAGACCGTCGCGTTCGTGATATGGTACTTTTCGGCAACCTCAGGAAGACCCGGGGCCATAATGCTTGATGACAACGGAGGCACAAAGGTGTACAATGAAACCTAAACCCCAGTGAGTTGAGCATCGACAAGTCTGAAATCTGATGGCACGTACAATAGCTGCAGTTGTCCATTTTTTTACAAGAGGCCAGTTTCGGGGGTTCTCTGGATCGTCTTGCCAATTGTCTTCAATGTTCTCCTGAAGCTCTGTCTTCTTATCTACAGAAATTGCGGAAGGACTTCGACCGGGGTGATCCTGAGTAGACAAACCCTTGGTGTGGTTCGGCTGACTCTCGTCTGTAACGGGGACGTCAGTGAGGGAGCTACTAGGGGAGAGCATGGCGGTAACTTGCAAAGAAAGGACGGCCTGGGACAGCCCTACTTATGCCCACTAACTATAGGTTGTGGGTCCTGTACAGCTTTATTTCAAGTACGCCTTTTCTTACGGCCATCATGGACAAACATCCGTGGATTCAAGCTGTCTTCTTATCTTCAGGGACCTCGACCAGGGTGCTCCTGAGCAGATGAACCATCGGTGTTGTTCGGCTGGCTCTCGTCTGTAATGGGGATGTCGGTGAGGGAGCTAATATGGGAGAGTATGGAGGTAACTTGCAAAGAAAGGACGGCACAGTGAGTGTGGAGTGATCCGTTCCGATCCCTTACTATTTATAATTTAAGTTCCATTGCTGCATGCCGGGCGGGTTTGACCGCCCGACAACCGCCCGAGACCGCCCGCGTTTATTTATTGAGCGAGGAAAGAGCTGGGTACATACGCGTAAATTTTGGCTTCCAAAAACAGACATCAAGCAACGTTCTGGAGATGCCGAATTATTGCCGTCACCTCATTGAGCGCGATGCCGAAGTTTGCCGTGCGGCCCCACCGCAACGCCGCCTCGGCCGACACCAGTTACTAGTAATCCATACATCCAGCGCGTCCCCAGACCGCCGCCTGACGGGCCCAGCTCCCGGCCCAAGTTAGCAAACGATTTGGGTCAATGTGAGACCCGGGAATCGACCTTTAGAAGCCTTAGACCTTCCTAGGACTGCTGTAGCTCTGAAATACTCAAAAAATTACCTTCAAACTATCGTTGAAAGTTGAACCCTAAGCATATATATGCTGAATATCTTTCACAGTTGTCCAGAATCTTGGGGTTACTTTCATGTAGTGTGCCATGAAAGGAAATAAATATTTTGGACCATCCGTATGTACGATAAGGAACGAAATTGGGCGGTCATCCCAGCGTCATAAACACCGAAAGAATTATCAACACAGATGTAATTCCAGCGGCGCTTTGCGTTTTCATCGCCGCGCCCGTTGGTCCGGAAGAGCTGGGCGCAGAAGCCGAATCGGTGGAATTTCCTGAGGCTGAAACCGGATCCCCTGCACTGTCGGTTGTGGTTTGATCATTGGGGGGTTCGGTCGTAGTTGGGCCCTTCGCCGGTTTGGTAGTCTGAGTCGGTGAGGCCGGAGTGGAAGTGGATAAAGGTGCCGGCGCTGAGCCAGCGGATGTCGGGGAGTTCCCAGAGAGCGAAATACTAGTGACGGGCGTTTCGTCAGCGAGGCAATTCTGCACAAATGCTAGAGACAACCGTGATGAGCTGTCAGAATGAGCTATCCAAGCTATGAAAGACACACAGTTGAGGACATCTTGCGCATCCTGTTGCGTCATGCTGCCAGTTTTTATCTGGCAGTTTAAACAAGTCGCCTCGTCGTTGACGATAGTGTTGTTACAGACACCAGGCTGGTTCAAGTTGTGGGTCATTGAGATGAGGAAACGTGAGAAGCATGAAACATACGTCGTTGTCGTACGCGGCACATTCATTGGAGCAGTCTGAATCTGTTTGGCGGAGGACGGCATGGAATCGACCGGATGCAGCTATCACTATTTTTTTTATCAGTGGAGTTGCTGCTGGAAAATGTAAGGGTGCTCACATGTGGAGAAGAAAAGAATGGGGAGAACGAGTGTACGAGCGAGCATCTTAGTGAGGAAGAAGAGAGAATAGAGAGACGTCTCAATCCAGACTCAGTTTATACCTTGAGAGGCGCCTATATCCACCTCGAGGTCTTCCTGCCGCAGTGTCAATCGCATGTCGCATTGGGCGCGCAACTATCCAGCTGGATTAGGACACGTAACTTGGGACAGGATGAACGGTTCTGAAGTCGACGAGAACAAGCCACCGATTTATTGTTTTTGGAACCCCCAGTTCGAACTGCCAAGGTTAATCCACGTCCAACTGCCAAGGTCAATCCACGGGCGCTGTTTATATTTATCCCGCAATATTGATACCACAGAGGTAAGCATGATAAGCTTAAGCCGAATGAGGGAACATGGCTATCTCGTCCGTGAGGGCTTGGCGAGTCGAGAGTCACAGGAAAACACACAAGCATCCTAGCCGAAAGTCGTGTTTAGGCGCGTAGTCACTTCAGTTGTTGTGGTCTACCCATCAGCGCTGTTCGCATCCTGAGAAGTAATCCAGGATATACCAGCGCTTGAACCCTAACCAAGTATATGCCCAACAGCTTTTCAGGGACCTCCAGAGTGTTGCAGTCATGATCACTACCAGCTTCGCGCATGTCTCAAAACTTCGTTGGTTGTTAGGGGGATGGTGAATTCCAGAGCAATTTTCTTTCCATTATTGGCTGGATGGATTGACAGATTGGCATATTGGGCATCCAAACTCTTAAAATGTTGTGCGGCAGATGACATGACACCGAAGTTGAAGTTGCATGGAGGATCTTTCAGTCTCCCCCAGAATGTTGCTGAAGAGACGCCGGTCGGAGGCCAGCCAATCATCGTCTACCCCAGTCAGCTTGGTCAGGTGTGCGTCGCACAGGAACCAGCAAGAAACCAGATAAGTACTAAGTAGATGCGGAAGCAGTGTGCCGTTCTGCGACGTCTAAATCATGGACAGGGTCCAGGGCCGGGATCCCTTTGACTCGCTTTGAGTCGATTTGGAGCTCGACGGGCTGTTCTTCGCAGGAAGAAAGTACCAAGCCCGCGGAGTCCAGCCGTCCCAACTGGAGGATCGAGGAGGATGTAGAGGGCCAGCGCTCGTAAGCGGCGTATCGCAGCGTAGAACAAAAGGACGAAAGCGAGGGTACGAGGTCGAGGCCATCATATTTGATGGGCGGCGTGGGAATGGCGCGGTGACGCACCCCAACTTCGACTGTATTGCCACACATCAATCCAAGCCCTTACCTCGGCCCCCTATGGACTCTTTCGCCCGCTGTCTTCAACCTCCTACGCTGTGAGCAGTTTGGCCTCCGCACGCGTCGGCTGCGCCCCTCTTATCCGCCCTGGCTTTGAACGCCCGCGGGCCCGCCCTTCTACTTGCTCTGCGAACTCCGACAACCATTCGAGGTATCCGGTATGGATGGTATGTCGAATTGAACTAGGGCCGTATGTGTTCATAATTGGATATGTTCCAATTGCGCTGCATGTTTCCCTTTCAATTGTCCCTTTCCGCCGTTGTTCTTCCTGGCGTTTTGCGATTCATCGAGCTTCGCAGGCGGTTTCCCCGCGCGTACTTCTCGTGCACCAGGGATAGCTTCTCGCTTTCGTACCTGGATGTCTACGCCACGCAGCGCTCTTTCGCTTTATTTCATGATGCGTGCGAGGGTTCTGTTGTTTTGCTGGCGGGCGTTTGTCTTGTTCGAATTTGCCTGTACGTGTGGCATTGCCTCTCGAGTTTCTGTGTCGCCCGTACATGCGAGCCTCTCCTCCGCATCAGACCGTGGGGATTTCGTGCGCGCGTGTGTTGCTCTTGGTTTTCACGCCTAGTTTGTCCCGATCCTGCCGCGTACAACTTCCATGCCTTGCATGTATTCCTCCGAATGTGACTCGTTTCCCTCTGGCACCCTTGCTCGATCCACGCTCATTCTCTCCCAAGGCTCCATATACATTATGCGGCACGATAATATTCGATCCTTAATGTACCAATTTTTTGGGGCGCGGACAGGCTACGTCGATGACCACGAGTTTCAATATTCCTTCCTCTCGGCTGATTTTCATGTTGGACCAGCAGCTTTCAGCGAACTTGTCGAGGAATGAAATGAGAAACTTGTTGATTTGCGTTATGTCTTGCTCATTTGTGAGTACGGGTTCACCATTCAAATGATTCCGTGACATCTGAGGCAACGTGGACATGTACACGGTACGTATTCCATTATCCCTCAACCAGGGTTCTTTTTGGCGCCGCATTTCGGCATGCACTCACTTTCAACGTGGCAGGATGACCCATGGTCTCATCGTCGCCGGAAACCATCCCGTACATCCTGCGACAGAGTTCAAGAGGGTGCGAGTTATACTGGTACGCGGTGATCTTCTGTCCGACTCGTTCATTGTAGAAGAATCTGTCCTCGTTGCCCCCCAAGCCCAGCATTTTGGCGTATGCTAGCGGCCCCTATGGTGAGCGCAGGGAACCATCTGCCAACAAAGACGGCGTTTCTAATTTTCTGTCTGTCCCGTGCTACGGTGGGCGATCTTTGTATCTTGCCCTCGCCATGTCCCATATTGTACTCCCAGCTACCGTCGCGGTATCGCACACAACAAAAACAATATTCACCGCGAATGGGACCTCCATCCTTTGGGACATAGACAAAGTAACATTCGTTCAGTTGGATGGCCAGGATCCCTCGAGTCAGCACCTCCCAGGAGGTCACTTTCCCCACGAAGAAAATCATCGATATTTCTACTTTCGAGGACGATGTTTTGATCCTCACAGGCATTTTGACCAACACTCAATGGGCGAGGTGTGTTTTATTTCCAGTGATTGAAGCGTATATCGATCTTTTGACACAGGCCTTGGCGTCGTCGGCAATGGTCGTACACTGATGTTTTGCGCTTCGAGAATCCCGTATATGAATATCGTGTTCGTGCCCTCGGCACCAGTGGACAATAACAACGAGGCGAAGTATTAGAAATTCCTCATGAAGGGGTCAGAGCTAACATTAGGGCCGGCCACCGTTGTATAATTGTCAATGTGATGGGACAGGAATGCCTTGGATCGGTTTGGAATAGTCCGAGCGACGAAAATCCTAACTGGGTGGCGAGGCACACAGAACTTACCTGGGTAGGCGCAATAGCCACCGTGCCGGACCTCATCTTATATATGCAACAAGATCCTGACATTATCGCCAGGAAGCTCGGTTTGAGAGAAGCGCAGGACGAACTAGAGAGCTCCGCTTCCCCGTAGCAGGGCCATGTAGCGGATGAACGCGTCGAGTTCGATGACGAAGAAACGTTGAGCTATGCATTCCTAACCGAAACACTAGTTGTGCGGCTCCGCGAAACCGCCTATTTTGGCAGTCAAGTAGACTTCGTGATAGAGGTCTTCGAAATTAGCATGATGACTACAGGACCACCGGAAGTAACGGCAGCTCAGAGCGTGCTCACAGTGTTTTTGCCAGTGGGCGAAGACACCGACGTTTCGGAGGCCTCATTGTGGACTGAGCCTTTCGATCTTTATTCTTAACGGGTAAGTCGAGCACCAGCTTGTCAACCCACGGCTAAAACGCTACAGCGGAAGTCCATCCCTACACGTCGTCGATGTATAGGGACTGATAGACGCTGTTAGGAACCCTGAACTGAATTCGTCTACCTCGGACCCGTGGTCCTTGTTTGCGTACCACACTCTGGAGGTCAATGGTCCATTCCTTACCCACATCACCGATGGCGTTGGGCCTAACACTTCGCGCAAATCATTATTGTTTCCGGCCTTCGACATCGACCCCGCCTCCGCCCATCCCGATACCCCGCTCCTGCGATTCTGGAGGTTGAAAGACGGAGGTCAGCCGCCCAAAACAATTGATATCCCGGTGACCTCCTTATTTTCGGGCGATGAATTACTTGCCGGGTTCCTCCGTCAATCTAAGCAATCCCCCGAGCCGCCTTTCGTTCTGTCGTGGAACGGGTCCGAGACAATCTGTCAGCTGGTATTTTATTATCTACGTCTTACGACTTCTCACGATTGCCTTTACAGTATGTAGTTATGTAATACATCTACAAATGAACTGTGGTTGCAAGACCTTGAGTGCGTTTCAGCCGGTGGCGGAGCTATTGGAGTGGCAGTGGAGGGACTTTTGTTGAGAATATTACGAGTTGTTGGTTGTTGTAAAGAACCGGCAGTGGTTCTTCGAGACACACAAAGTTGTTGGGGATCAAGATAATAGTTAGATTGATTCTACATAGGTTACAGAGCTACTTATATAGGTACTGAAGAGCTCCAAGTCATAAGGAGTCATAATGCAAAAGAATAAATAAGAAGGTACGAGAACATACGGGGATGTCCGAGTTGCCCGATGCCCGAGGCATTACGGTTCCGGGCTATGATTCAACACTCCCCCTCAAGTCGGATTCATCCCAGCTTCAGCAGAGAACTTCTGGTGCTTAGGTCTAGGGAGTCCTTTCGTCAGGAGGTCTGCAACCATTTCATCAGTGGGACAATAGGTAACTTCAATAATACCATGTTCAACTTTCTCTCGAACAAAATGATTCTGAACATCAAAATGTTTTGACCTTGCATGAAATTGAGGGTCCTGGGAGATTGAAATAGCGGACTGATTGTCACAGAATACTTGACTAGAGAGCGGTTGTTCTAGTCCCAGTTCGGCAAAGAGGTTGCGGAGCCAAATAATTTGGCGTGTTGTGTGCGCTAATGCGGCGTACTCGGCTTCCGTGCTAGAGAGTGCAACAGTGGTCTGTTTCTTGGAGTTCCAAGAGATAGCACCTCCTGCTAGAAGGAAAGTATATCCAGAGACTGATTTTCGGTCGTCTGGATTCGAGGCATAGTCGGCATCGGAGTAAGCGAAGAATTCGAAAGGATCAGCATCGTCAGTGATCGCCGTGGCATCATAAGTGATTGGCAGATGGCGGTGTCCATTAAGGTAACGCATGATTCTCTTGACTGCAGCCCAATGCGCGGGTCCAGGATTGCTCGTATACTGGCTAACTCTGGTAACTGCGAAGGCTATGTCTGGTCTGGAGACTACAGCAAGATAAAGGAGTGATCCGACGACGGCAGCAAAACTGGAACTGAGTCGTTCATCTGGTTTCACTTCGGCGGTATCCTCGCGCTTCGTCAACGTGACGTTCGGGTCCATTGGGGTCGATACGGCGTTACATTTCTCCATACCATACTGGCGCAGCATTCTGTCGATGTAGCTGGCCTGGGAAATCGAGATGGCGCGATTGGTGCGGTCACGACTGATCTCAAGTCCGATGAGAAGTTTCGGCTCACCAAGATCCGTGATAGTGAATTTCTGGCGTAAAGATTGCTTCAATTCTTCCATCTCTGCGGTATCTTCGGTCAGGAGGAGTAAATCGTCGACCCAAACGGTGATATATGAGGTTTTACCCTCGATGGTGCGTGTATAAACACAATGATCAGCTTCGGTGTGCTGAAATCCAAATTCGGCGAGGGTCGCGTTCAATTTGCGGTTCCACTCGCAGCCGGACTGCTTCAGTCCGTAGAGGGTCTTGTAGAGGCGGCAGACGCGTCCACTTCCATCGTCATAACCGTCTGGTTGACGCATGTAAATCTCTTCTTTGAGATCTCCATTGAGGTAAGCTCCTTTAATGTCGAGCTGTTGGATTTCCATGTTCTTGATTGCTCCTATGGCTAGAATGGCGCGAAGCGAATCAAGGCGAACTACTGGGGAGAAGGTATCAACATAATCCATCCCTGGAATTTGTGAATAACCTTGAGCTACGAGACGAGCTTTGAGTTTAATGATATTTCCCAGGTTGTCGTACTTCTTGTCAAAAGTCCATCGGGAGCCTACGACTTTTCGTCCTGCAGGTAAGTCTTCGAGTTTCCAAGTACCCATTGATTGCAATGTTTGATATTCGATCTCCATAGCCTTTTCCCAACCGTCCCGTTCCGGGGATAATTTCGCTTCCGACAGGTTTCGAGGTATGTCATCGACATTGGATTGTGAAGCTAATAAGCTGTAATTGGCTTGTTCAAAGGCTTCGGATGCATCCTCGGCGGTCTGTGAGTCGTCTGTGGGTGCGTTGGAACGACGTGGACTATGTGCGGCGGGAAGGCGTGATTGTGGATTGCCGACTCGACGGTAGTTGTGATCGGTAGTATCACGGATACTTCTGCGAAGAGGAATGGGATTTAAACCCTGAGGTGCGTAATTTGCCTGTTTAAGTGGTGATGGAAGGTTGGCTAATGGCTCCGTAGGTACAGGTGAAGGTGTTCGCGGTAGTGGAATATCTGCCGGTGGAACAGCAGGTGCGTGGGTTGGTTTAATTGGAGTTGGAGCGGCAGCTGGTTGAATATTGCCAGACTGCGGATTGGAACTCGTCTGCTCCCCCTCAAGCGGCAGTCTGGTAGATATGTCCACGGTGATCTCCTTCGGTTCAGTTTCCGAGAAATCGAAATTGCGTGAGACTTTGACTTGCCTGCTTGATTTATCCCAGTATTTAACTGCTTTAGGTCCTTCTGCGTATCCAACGAAGATGTGCTTCTTGGATTTGGCCACGGTTTTCCCGGGCTTGTCGGATTCTGTGAGTATCCATACTTCAGATCCGAACTCCCTCAAATGTGACATATTAGGCTTGTTGCCGGTCCAGACTTCATGTGGGGTCATCCCGTTCAAAGCTCTGGTAGGGGAACGGTTTCGAATGTACGCAGCATGCATAACTGCTTCCGCCCACAGGAATGATGGTAGATTGCGAGCAATAAGCATCGCACGGGTGAGTTCAATAAGGGTGCGGTTGAAACGTTCGGCAATGCCATTCTGGGAGGGTGAATAAGGTGCGGTCGTTTGCAAGTCAATTCCCTTCTCTCTACACCATTTGATGAGTTCCTTATTGATATATTCTCCCCCATTGTCGACACGAATATATTTCGGCGGCGTTTTGAGGTGGCGCTCGATGTAAGCGACGTAATCCTTGACACATTGTGTTGCCTCGGATTTGCGCTTCATGAAGAATACTGTGCATCGGCGTGAGAAGTCATCGGTGAATGAGATGTAGTACTTGGCGTTGGAAGTTGCTAAATGGCTTGGAATGGCTGCGACACGTGCAGGTCCCCAGACGTCGGAATGGGTGAGTTCACCAGTTTCCGTGGTCTTGTCTTCGGATTCCTTGGGATAAGGTTGACGGTGCTGTTTGGCCTGAACGCAGGCTTCGCATTGGGTGAATGGTGGGCTGTTTGGAGATACAGTAAGTCCGCTAATTAAATTACCTTTCACTAGTTTTTCCAATGACGAAATTGACAGATGTCCGTACTTGCGATGAAGTGAGTTCCATGTCTCGGTAGACTCACTGGATATGTTAGCGTGATCCTCATCGCGAGGTTTCACATCCAGTATGTATAGTTTACCTATCTTCTTGGCTGTGGCTAATTTCGTACCTTTAGCATTCGTCAATGTACACCATCCACGGCGGAATGTAGCTTCGCCTCCGGCGTCATCGAGTTTGCCTATGGATAGAAGGCTATTGGCAGCCTCGGGTGTGTACAGTACGTCTTTAAGGACATTTGTAACATAATTCCCGTCGACTTTGAAGTCCAATTTAACCGTGCCTTTCCCGATAGCCTGAACTTTATGCTCACCAAGACCAGTGATTGTGTGGTTTGTGAGTGGGGTAAAATCGGTGAACAATTCCCTTGAATTAGAGATATGAGACGAAGTTCCAGAATCAGCAATCCAGTCGGTAGCCTTCAACGAATTAACTGCGGTAAGGCAAGTCGGGACTTCTTCAGTAATCTGGCATGGGTATCCATGATCACCTAAATCTGAATTCGTCGATTGTGTTGACTGGGTCTGGTTAGCTCTGTCCTTGCCCTTGAATTTCGATTTCCCCGAGGCTCGGTCCGGTCCTTGGCCTTCACGGTCTCCACCCTTTGCAAAACATTTATGTTTGCAATGATATTTCCTGCCACAATTTGAACATATGCTGTCTGACGGACAATTACAGCCAGGGGATTTATTCTCAGACTTGGGGTTTCGGTTCGAACTCGAATTCGATCCCCTCGAGACTAACGAAGAGTCTGCGCCCGATTTTTCCAAGCGGCGGCGGTTTTCCTCCAGAATGATTGCAATTAGCTCATAGGATGTGATTGGAAGGGTTGATACCAGTGAAGTCGGTGCCTGTGAAATACCAGTAGTATAGCTGGCGGTAGCTTGAACAGCAGTGAAGTTTGCACCAAGATAAGCCGTAGTAAATTGGTCCCAGTTCTCAGGGAGAGATGTGAGGAGTAAGAAGGTGAAATCATCGTCAGATACATAGCTACCCATGAGGTGCAGCTGTTCTTGGATTTCCCTGAGCTCCGTAATGTGGGCCAAAATATCGGTAGATTCATCGGCAGTAGTCCGATAAAGACGGCGGCGCATAGATAAGATTCCCAATTTCCCGCGAGATTCCTTAACAGTTACAAGCTGTTTCCACATTTGCGCAGAGGTCGTAGCTCCAGAGATATGAATCATCTGAGAGTCGCCTATCGTCAGCTCGAGTTGAGTCTGTGCGCGGGCATCATTGTCGTCCCATTCTTCCATAGCTTTAAGTTCAGTAGCGGTCGGTTGATTAGCGGTTGCCGGTGTCGGACGGGTTGAAGTTCCCGAGACATACTTCAGCAATCCCCGATCCCTCAAAATGGAGGTGATACGGCGCTTCCAGCCTAGCCAATTGGCATCCTGGAGGGGCTCAATCCGATACATGCTTGATGAACCTTGAGTGGTTGAATTTGAGGCAGACATTTATTCGACGTAGTAGGGGTAAGACGGAAGTACTCGGAGATAGTAGTAGCGGTAAGTTGTGTAAGCTGTCTCAAAGATTTAGGCCGGGGCCCATAACCTGTTGAGAATATTACGAGTTGTTGGTTGTTGTAAAGAACCGGCAGTGGTTCTTCGAGACACACAAAGTTGTTGGGGATCAAGATAATAGTTAGATTGATTCTACATAGGTTACAGAGCTACTTATATAGGTACTGAAGAGCTCCAAGTCATAAGGAGTCATAATGCAAAAGAATAAATAAGAAGGTACGAGAACATACGGGGATGTCCGAGTTGCCCGATGCCCGAGGCATTACGGTTCCGGGCTATGATTCAACAACTTTGACTTAGAACACTGCCCCGCTGCCAGCAAGAACGAAAAGTGTAACGGTGTGAACTGCGGCACAAGAAATTTAACCTCAACAGTGCATTATCGACAAGTCATTTTGTTGTTATAAATCAGGTTCCCACGGTTTGACTTTACGCCGACTCCCCGAGGTTCTCCCCGGTTCTTCTTACTCATTTCTTACTCAGCTATTCTGTTGTTCTCTCAACTTGTAGAATACTCTAGATACATTCTGTACAGTATATAAGCTCTCAGTTGAGCCCCCATAATATTAACTTCAGTTTTATTATCTCTCTCGTGCGATCTCAACAATACATTTTCTTTCGAACAAAAGAAGCACAAGGATGTTGCATGAATGTAAGCTGCATGCTGAGCGGCTGTTCTTTGTAATGTCCCGTCTAGCTAGCAGAATGAACCAAGAATGAACCAGTATTCGCATTTCGATTCGGGACGCATCATGATGCGGCAGTGTCTTGGTCCATGCCAGTGAAACTGGAATGGAACTGATCATGAAATGACTGCGTATTATCTCAGATGTCCTTCCGTATCCGGAGCCGGGCGAGAATCGACATCCGCCTGGCGCCTTGTTAAGCAGGGAGGGGCAACGAGTTGTATGCTTTTCGACATTTGAAATCTTGGATAGTGCGCCTGAGTCAGACGATAAGAATAAATCCACATGTGTGCGAATCGGCCAAGAAAAAGTGGAGATATGGACGCTGGCAACTCTCAGAGCTAAGAAAATTGTAAGAAAATCGAAAGAAAATGCTATTTCCGGCCGCCGGCACCGGATCAATTTCTCCATAGCCACCGATCACCGCATCACTCTACCTTTGAATTTTGGTATGTACGGACCGACACTAGTACTACTACATTCGACAGTGAAGGTCGTATTCAAAATATTCGGTAACGCAACTTTAAAACTCGATATTAGGCAAGTGCTTGTGAAAAGAACAAATTGGGCGGGCCGTCATCGTCCGCATTACCGTCTACTACCGTCATCAGGAAAGTTGCCATTACAAGTAGTGTGGAGCCGACTGACGTTCCCTCTGTGCACCCACCCGCCATGTCTACCGCGCTAATATTTACCGACAAGACGCTCCTCCAAACGCCCATTGTGGCCGCCGATGGCGCTGTTGTATACACCACGTCCACCACGAGCGGTACCCGGAGCCGGAAAGACACAACAACCATTATGGCTACGAGCGGGCTTGTAGGGGCTATCGATTGGCGGGAGAAATCTTTCGTTATCAACGGCGTGCAGCGGGAATGGGACGCACTCAACTCACACAACAGGATACTCAGCTCGTCAGTCCTCGGCATATTTTCGTTGCACAAAATGAAACTGATTCCACGGTCAGCGAGCGAGAGTGGAACTGGGAGAGTAGGGTTTACAAGCTGAAGTATCACAATTCGGGAAAGGAGCTAGTGGTATGCGGGAGGAATCGCAAGGACGGATAGGTCTGAATTTTTAACAGGCGACGCCAAGCTTTGCTAACGCGCCAGGCACCGTCCGATTTACGCCCGTGCGGCACCACTTCTTCCACCAGCAAGAACCTGCGGCAATCTATTTCCCAGCTCAGATGCACGATGAGGTCGAGCGAATGTTCTTACTCATGGTAATATTGCAGACGGAGACACAACGAGAAGATGTAAGTTACATATTGCGTCCGTGTTTTCGGCTTCACGACTGAGCGATGATTTTAGACAAATAAGTCCCTCGTGTTCTTCGACGCCGTAACATCCTGCACGGCAATCTCGTTAATCTGTCCATAGCCTTTGGACAGGCAATGACCGTAGTTTGTTGACAAGTTCGCACCGGGACTCGGAGGGTAGATGAGAAGCAGATGGACACGAACAATCAGTTGAGCAAGGAATTACGCGAATCTAACTACATACTGTACATACCAAACCAAATTGATATTTGCACTAGAAAGGATATTACGGTCACTATAAAAAGCAGGTACGGGAGCAGACATCTAAGCATCAAATTCACGGCCCTGTGCTCGGGTTGGCGCCCAGCGCCTCATTCAATTCACTCATTACGCTGAAGTATGTTCCCCAATCCTCGACCCTGAAAATTGTTCGGTGAGATGTCCGTCCAAAACACTGCAAGCAGAGCGCAAAGATATGAAAACTCACTCGAAGCCTGTGGGCGCATTAGCCCACATCGCCATCGAATCGCTGCTTAAGCCGTCTCCGGAGAATTGCCCCCCACCTGCAGCATATTGCTCGGTCGGCTGCGGCGTGAACATGCTCGACATCGCATCACCGCTCGGTGCAGAGACTGCCGAGCCCACCCCCGCGCCCACCGCAAAGTCGGGATACCCAAGTGGTGCCATGGACGTCTGTTGTGGGTACCAGCTGCTGCTGCTACTCTCAGCGCCCTGCGGCACCTGCATGTATTGGTTGTATACCGGCATGCGCCCAAGGTCCGCGGTATACGTCGGCAGCGTGATGAACTGCGCCGATGTTTGCTGCATGGGGACTTGAAAGGCCGGAAGTGGGACGGAGTGTAAATTATTCGAGTACGGCGGGTGAGGAGCGACGACGCGCGAATACTCCACTGCGTCGTCCTCCCTACCGCGCTTATGTTGATTGCTCGGGCTGGGACTGGGGGCAGGTGGCGAGGCGCGGGGAAGAGGCAGTTGCCCAATGACAGCGAGTTCGTGTAGCAAGTCCCTAAGGATCGAATTATTAGTAGTTGTTAGATCGAATACAGAATCGACATACCAAAATAGGCCCGCGGACTGCCACCTTTTCAATGTGTGAGTTGTGTTTGACCAAGTCAAAAATGGAGGCATGCCGTTTCTCGCAAACCCGGATGCTTGCCATGCATTTGTGCACCTCGGTCATGGCACTGTTCATCTGCGGGGGCAATCCCGTACGCTTTCCGCTCCAAACATTCAGCAGAAGCACGACCCCGCTTGTGAAAGTTGCTCCCTTGGAAAGGGTAAGTAAATACGTTGTACGATGCAAGGAAATGAGGGGAAATCTTTACGAGCGCGATGGGAACAGGCGTGCCATTCTTCCGATGCCTCGATACGTCGACGACGTGGCTGCACGAGCGCGCCGCGTTGGTGCAGATGGCGAGCGATGGAAGAGACTAAATATGCAGTGAGTCAGTATCGCAGACCGAATTGTAGACGAGCATTTCTGAGTGGACGGTGGCAGCACTTACCGTTGCCGCATCCTTGCTAACCATGGGGATGAACGGGCGATGGATCAATATTTGGACCTGGTAGTATCCACAGTATAAATACGCCGATTGGTCGAAAAAGACATCATCGCGTCGATTAGGGTCCCAACGCACTAGGACATACAGCAGACGTCTTCAGCGAAATTCCTGGAAGTAGGGAAACGGAGGCACGCACGATGGTCAGGTATGGAGTCAACCCAGCCGTTAAGGGCGGAGTCGAGTTCCGCCACTATGTGCGCCTCCCAGTTGTCGTCGCGCACGGCAAGCAGGCTCTTTGTCTTCGTTAGTGAGTACTGCGGAGTTTGTTAGATTATTTTATATGGTGTACAAACGGCAATGGACAGGTAGGTGGCGGCCGTCGGTATGGAGATCGGATACAAAAGCATAGAACGAATGCGTAAATTTACGAAGGAATGCTCACCAGCATTTTCAGGCTAAACGCCAAAATATTATTGAGGCGAATCATGCTATCAAAAGTAAAAGTAATCGGAGTGAGCATGACACACTCGGGTATTTGACTATCCCCACCAGTTAAAGGACTTAATCCGCGATGGCCTACCCGCTGGCTGCTTGAAGGCTTGGGCAGGGTCATCGGGCTCCCAGAACTCGTCGTCGCACTCGATGGGGAGCTCAAGGTCAAAGCTGAGCGAAAACAAGCACGGTCAGTGCGGTGCAAATTCAGAAGAGGAAGGACTGACTCTTCGTACTGAGTGGTACATGGCCGCCCAAGCGCACTGCTGAGGTGACGATCCTTACACACTAACACCCAAAATCCACGTTTCCACAGTTCGTCTACGACCGTGGGCTTGGTCCCGCGATGCCTTGCGCGGTGTGCACCAACGTCGTATGCGAGCCGAATTCCAAGACCGATAAGCGTCCAGCACGCCGCCGGCGTCGAAAACTCGAGGAATATCGTAGCAAGCTACTCTGACATATCAGTGTCGTTCAGCAATGCATGATTGAGTAAAGCGACGCACACAGTAATACTGCAGATTATACAGCGTAGGAGTTGCGAACATATGGTTCACAGTGTTTGGGATCTGGTCGAAGTACTTCCAGCCACACCGCAATGGCTCTTCTCCTGGCGCTAAGACACGCGGATCATCCGAGTATCGAGAGGCATTGGCGCATATTAGAAGGACTACGGCGCCGAAACCCTCGTCACGCGTGTGCAATCCTTTCGCAATGGCTCGTTCGGTCGTTGGCCGGTGAAGTACGGGATAGTATATGTTCGTATGCGTGAAATACAGGTCGACGAGGGAGGTTAGAAGATCGGGCTCGGGGAAGACGAACGGGCCAACGTGGGGGATTCTCTCGCTGGCCTGCATACGCCGTGAATTTCAATTGGAGAAGAGAGAAGGGGGTACGCACCGGACTGTAGGTCCAATAGTGCATGCGACGAGTATCCCACGGCATGTCTTTCTCCTCATATTTTTGTCGGAGTTGCACAGCGACTTTAACGAGCATGGCTCCGCTCGATTTCCCGTGGAAATGGTTGCGATGTTGGTTGATCGATAGATCTTCCAGATCCTGCGTGAGCGCAATGTGGGCGAGGTCGTCCCCTTGCGGGGAGGGGGCTGGGGTGTTCATGGACCGAATAGTAAGGGCAGCGAGCTCGACGCCGGGTCCGGGGGGAGGAGTGGCGGACGTAGCAGCCGAAGCAGAGCGATGTTTGAGGACGGGGGAGTCGCTGCTCCACTGACTACTGCTTCCCGGGCTCGCTGCGGTGGCATTGAGCGGGTCAGCCTGAGGCGACAACTACTGCGGGTATTAGATCGGCATTAGACTGTGATGGATGGATGATCTTCCCTTGCGCAGCAGCTGCTCAGTAAGTTCCAGCCGCGCCTCCAGGACATCTACATAACTGGAACAGCCTCAGGACGAAGATCCAGAAGCAGAAAACTCAATCCTGACCTTCGCCGCTTTGTGATGGCGCCAGCAAAGGTACACTCCAGGCCATTCTCGATGCAATGCGTACATTTCTTCTCGGACATGCGCAGCCCGTCGCCTAAAAGTGCGGGGCTCAGCGACAGTACCCTACGGGCGATGGGGACGGAAAATACATGCTCCTGCCGAAACCAGTTAGCTTCAGCGTAAGCCAGAAATGTTTACAAACTCTTCTTGCGTCTACACATGTCACAGGCGCGTTGTACCCGCCGCTTCTTTGCAGGTAATGAGGTCCCTTCGAGGTGATCTTCGTCGGAGGACATGATGGGAGGAGCAAAGAGATTGCAGGCGGTGACCTCACGTGCCATAGCGGTGCTGCCGCAGTGATCGGCGACAACTATCACCCGAGGATCTTATAAACGAATTGCGCTGGAACTTGACTGTACGAAGATTGTTGTCTAATATATTCCATACCTCAAAAAATATTTTGGCTGCACACCGTCGATTGTCCAGTGTCGGCGGGCGTTTTTTTCATCGATGTTGATGTCATCTCGATACGTCAACGGTTGTTGCCTAGCTTTATGAATCACCGTGACTGTGAGCCAGGCAATTTACATTGAATGGGGCAAGGTACTTGGGTAGCAAGGAGACGTGGATTGAAGAGATAGACAAGTGGGGGCAAGGCTGGACCGCGGGACTATTATGACAGAGCGATACTGAACCGAAACTCGAGGTAAAAGTTTTGGTAACCAGGTACATAAGAGGTTTCCAGTCCTGGCTTCATTTCAGCCTGCTGCGGAGGTAAAAATCAGAAGAGGACACCAGCTTTCTGGTGCAGCCCACGCTCAACGGAAAACGGAAAACGGCAATCAATAATCAAGACTGTCAGAGCATTAGATCGCCGGAGTGGTTACCTCATCGATACTATAGACAAGCGAAAATCCACCGTCAACTCTTCGTGCCATGCGCGAGTTCCAAATTTCTCGTCATGGATGGATTTCCACCAATCCCTTCACAGCCGTGTCCATCAAACCTTCGATTTCATCCCGTCTGTCTCCGCTGGGAGTTTCACGCGCGAGCCGTCGTAGCGATACGGTCCATACAGGAATATTGCAGCGCATAGTGAACATCCTGAGGTGCTCCCTATCGCCATCCCAGAACCGCACGAGGTGCAGCTCCATCCGTCCGCCGCTCCTGGCCGCGCGCGCTACCGCCGCGTCCCAGTCGACGTCGCCGTATCGATCCCTAGATCGGCTGTCGCGCAGGCGCTCGGCGTGGACATAGGGTTTGCCACTCAGGTACGTGAAGACGGTGACGTGGAGCTCCTCTGACCCAGGGGCGCTCCCGCGCAGCAACCGAAGTCGATCGCGCAATGCATTCGCCCGCCAACGAGGTGTTTGTGCGTCCTGGTGAATTACGGCACGCATGAAAGAAAGGTTTCGCGAGCTAGCATACTCGGGATGAGCTGTCGTGTCGATTAATATTCGGTTTTTGTCGAATCGCGCAGATGATGATATGATACAGAACGCACCTCGTGCAAACGTGCGGATTGCGCTACATCTCGTCCGATGATCTCCCGTCGTCCAGTCGTGTTTTTGGCAGGATATGGAACAGTAATATACGCTTTGACACACTTTTCAAGTGTGTCAGTTATGCCCCCCAGTGTTTCGGAAGAAGAAAACAAAATTAGAATTCAACACGGCTCTTTCCGTGATCCGAACTTTGATCGTGACCTAGCCCCGTGACCTCACCTGACGTTTCTTACGCGTTTTCTCGTCGCCTGGCACAAGACACTATGCACCCATTGCTACATCCAGAAAATATCTCAAGGCTCCCCATATCTATCCGGGTTGGTCTTTCTGTCCTTTACCACGGTAAATAATCAGCTTTTTGCAGCGATATGCAAAACCTGCTGCAAATTGCTCGGTGTCGCTAATGCCGCAGCCAGGGCAGCCCGACGGAAGATATCTTGGCTGCCTGGCCACAACACAGGCCGAGGCAGACAAAGGGAGGCTTTGTCGGCAGCCCAGCTATCAAGGAAACAACGAGGCAGAACGAGAAAATGAACTTGTCTGACTTAGAATGAGGGAGACTCGGATCGAGGTCAGACGCTGCTATAACTGGTCGAAAACGTCTAATATTAACTCGTTGACCCGATTCAATTACAGGTTATGCACATCCTTGATCGTCTTCCACGTGTGGCCCGGCCAGAATGCCTTCGCGCTTCCCGCAGCCTTGCTCCCCGACCCCTCTGCTTTAATTCCTCCGTCCCAGCCCGTGCTGCCCGCTCCGATGTCCATGCAACTCAACAAGAGGGTCTTGAACTCGCCTGCATCGCCTGTGATGCGGTCAACATACTCCACTGTGGTTTTGAACTGCACCCCGAGATCGTTCAAACTGGCCCGATCGCCCTCAAGACGGAAGACGCGGTTCTCAAGCTCCGGGGGAGGAAGGGTCGTCAATACATGTGATACGAATCCTGTGAATTTTGATTCATGAGTATCAAGCTATAGCCAGCAGGTATGCATCCACAACTTACCCGCAATGTCCTCAATAGCCGTAAACGACACTGGCACTTCACCTGTGCCCATGATTCTTATTTTGCCATGCTCGGCATATCCGGTGAGCCATGGAATGAATTCGATGAACAATCCAACCTGGATTGGTGGTCAGTCATCGAGAAATTCTCGTAGAGGTTCCATACTCACATAAAACCTCACGGGAGGAATGCCGGCCACTTTCAGAGACGCCGCGAAGCGGTTCTTGGCTCCGAGGAAGTCTTTCGTCTGGCCATCTGCCGAAAGTCCGTACTCGGAAGGGGCGAAGAGTTTAACTGCAGCTTGCTTCGAGGCCTCGACCAAGGATTTATCGGCTTCAGCGGCGCCTGTATTCAGCGTCGACAATACGACATCTACTTTGTGTTGCTTGAATATGGCGGCAACTGCCGAGGCGTCGTTGTAGTCGACCTTGACAATCTGAACCCCCGACGGAACTGCTTTAATCGCAGATTCTGGCCGAGAGAGTACGAGGACAGAGGCGTTTTTGGCAGCGAGAGCCTTGACGATAGGTATTCCGATTGTTCCCGCCCCGACGACAGCGAACGACTTGTATGCGGACATTTGAGTGATTTGGTTTGTTGGATTTGTTTAACGTTTGGTGAGTTGCCTCTCAGGGTTGTGATTTGAGCTTATAAGTGTTTTTTCTTCCCTCCTACTTGCTATACCCGGCATACATGACCAAGATTGCGCGAGACTTACAAATCTGACCAATGGAAACGCTGGCGAACCGCTATATATGGTAGTTGCTTACAGAATCCTATCTCTCAGCATCTTCGATGCCCGAGGACACTTACGAACGAGCTCGGCCACAACTCGAGAGGACAATGACGGGGGGCACACCACCAAGTAAACCACCCGAGGTCAGCAGAACTGAAGAGTATCTGTGTTTCAACAAGTTCCATGCTACCGCGGATGAAGTCATCGTCCGGCTACTCAATTTCTCTGCGCAGGATGAACCGAGTACTTGGGGGATCCCAGACCCCTGCGCCATTCCTTTGGATCGGAACATGAACACCATAGAGAACACGGAAACGCCGATGAGGTTGAACAATTTCGAATCACGGCCGCTCCTCTTTCTGTGTACAGATATGCTAGGCGCCACTTCTTGGCACCCGTCTGGGAGGAAGCTGAACACAGCTACTTCGCTGCGACAGAAGTCCGGCTTCATTTCCCAGGAGAACTCCAGGCAAAGGAGACGTCCAGGTTAGGTATTCGCGGGCTCCTCCGACCCCTCAATTCTTGTTCAGTGCAGATCAAGGTCTCGACACTCCACGAGGCCGCCGCAACTACCTGCCTCGCTGTCAACTACTCCCCAATTTTATCTTCAATGGCCGTCCATTCATACCGCTGAAACCGAGACTTTACGAATGGATATCGCGGCTCTACCTTTATTCCTATTCCTGGTGTGATGATGAAATCCTGTGAGTCGCTGACTTTTTTGAAGATGGGAGGATGCCTTCGAAACCCGAGGTCAGGGAAGCGGATCGCCTCCCTTAGAAGATGTTAAACGCAGTTCGGGCAATGTAGGTCATCTTTCAAGTCGTTTCCGTTTCCGTTTCAGTTCTCGGCTCAGTCTAGTTTTTGTGAGTTGAGTTACCATGTCGAGTCTCGTTGCATTTAATTTGTTCTGTCCTGACCTCGGACAATGTGAGAAGTTGTTTAAGTACCATTACTGGCAGTGGCACCACAGCACGACGACATTCTGAAATTTTGAAGTGCTCCACCGGTGGACCTACGCTGACCATCGATCTCACGAGTAACTCTCCGATTCGCTCTCCTTCTCTGATGACCACTTCTGCCTCCGACGGTCAATATGCTCTGGTGCCATGGTACGTAACCGCGCTGAGTTTGCGAAATTCTCCCAATAATGAACGATTTGAAGTACACAATGACAAGGTTTCCTCGCGAACATTACTGTATCACATCCTGCTGCCGGGGGTTCTGTTTACATATATATATAAGTCGCTGTGAGGCGGTCTAGTAAATCCATAGCCCCACCATCACTGTACCTTCACCGTGAAAATTGACCGTAGGATTTACCATACATATGCCGTAGATCGTTGCCCCCGGCATGTTAACGTGTCGCGATCTTCACTAAATCAGAACCCTGCTAGGCGTCGAAACTTTTATTCGGGAATCGGAAACACTGGGAGAAGAAGATCACATGCCCACTGCCGCCTCCATGCCTGAGTATACGTTCAGCGCTAACTGGCCGCCGAGGTGCGCGTAGAGAACATTGCCTCCCGAGATCTCACCACGTTTGACCATATCGATCATCCCTGCTAGGCTCTTGCCCTCGTAGACTGGATCTGTAATGAACGCGTCCATGGATGCACCGTACTTGATCGCCTCTACCGTCTCCTTGTTTGGGATACCATAACATCCGGCGTGATAGCGTTCATCCAGAATAACGTCGTTGTCTACGATGTCGTCTTCGCTGAGTCCGATCTTGGCTGCCGTGAATTTGGCGATGCGGAGGACTTGAGCGCGCGTTTCCGCGGGTTTGGCAGAGGCGTCAATGCCAATGACTCTGCGAGGGCGCCCACCGGATTTCTCCAGTAGCTTGAAGCCCGCGATCATTCCGGCATGCGTAGAGCCAGAGACCGCGCAAACTATGATCGTGTCAAAGAACACGCCAAGCTGCGCCTCCTGCTCCGCGACCTCGAACGCCCAGCGCGCGAAGCCGAGGCCACCGAATGGGTGGTCGCTTGCACCCGCGGGAATGTAATAAGGTTTCCCCCCATCCGAGATAACTTCTGCCGTCAATGATGCCGCCGTGGGCTTGTGCCCGATCCCAAACGTTGATGGGTCAAGACGCGGTTCGGCACCCATGAGGCGAGAAAGCTGTATATTTCCGACCTTGTCGTAGACTGCGTCCGTCCATTCGACCCAATGTTCCTGTACTAACTTCGCCTTTGGTACACACGTTTAACCATTTTGATACCGGAGAACGAGCCTTACGAACCTTCAGTCCATATTTTGCGGCGACGGCGGCAACCTGGCGCGTGTGGTTGCTCTGAACGCCTCCAATAGAAACGAGAGTGTCGCAAGATTGAGCCAGAGCGTCCGCTAGCAAGTACTCAAGCTTGCGCGTCTTGTTACCACCAAACGCCAGCGCCGAGTTACAATCCTCACGCTTCGCCCAGATCTTGACCTTGTCGCCGAGATCCGCAGTTATCCGGTCGAGAGGATGGATAGGGGATGGGCCAAAGAGGAGATTCTCTCGGGGGATAGCGGAAAATGGTGCTGGCAGAATTACCATTTTGTGCGATTAAAACTGGGGAACTGGGGTGGGAGATGGAGGTGTGGGTAGCGGGATTGATAAATAGGGAATCGTATCACGCAAGCAATAGTGTTGCAACCGCCGTCGTGGAAGAGCGAGAGAGTCTCAGAGACCGATAATCCGCGTCGGGGAAAGTATCGTAGTCTTAGCGATAGCGGCCCGACCATGCTTGAGTCACGGGGACAGTCGCGACGCGTAGGAACGCGTAAATAGAGACATACAATAGGTCGCTTTCCTGCCCAACCTGCGGCGGCGATGAAGTGTTTGTGTCCTGTTATGTACACCCTTAATGACTTAATCGCCCTGTTGTGGGAACAGGTGCGAATTTGCATAACCTCTCAGCCGTCAATTTGAAATCATACCTTTCCCGGAAAACCTCAGACTTGGGTGGAGGGAAAGACTAGCCCCACGTCCACAACCGGAGGAGAGTCAAAGATTTTAATCCGAGATTCATCAATCAGTCTGACTGCGGGAGTAGTAGTATTTTGAACATCGTGATGATCCTCGCTTACCAGCGTTCGCTTTTCTTGTAAAGGAAATTTCTTTTTTTCCGACAAATGCGATGGTGCACTCTGGTGCTGCGGCACGTCCATCATATTGCCACGGATGGGTTAAAAGGCTTGATGCTGGACCGGCAGCTTATAGATTGGGATCCTGCGGTTGTAGGAAGGCTGGGTGTGCCGCACTGGCGAAACATTAACGTTTTAACCCCAGTCCGGATGAGGGTCGGATTGTTCCGCGATCCATCATCGTATTGACAATGACATCAGATGCTCTCGATGCTCTCTCTCTCTTCCGCTCCATCGCCTCGTTCCTACGGCTCGGTCGCATGTACCGTTGGCCGCCTGTTTTCCTGGATTCAAAACTGCAGAAAGACTGCGGCATCTTGCTTCTTTCGCCTTCTTTCTCTTTCGCTCAACTGGAGCACTGGGAGCACGAACGCAGACGTCACTTTTATGTTTTCCGACGACCGATCTCGAAGGGTTTTACACCTAGTCTTTAGGAGTGGATGAGGCTTCATCCGGCACCCCTTCTTTCCATTTGGAAGTCGAGTAGCTTGTGGTTCAGCACTAATCCATATCACCGCCTGCAGCTGAGGCCCCGTTCCCAAAACTCCACCAAGTTTCTGCTCCGTCCACACTGCCTTGTGAAACCAGCTGAACGCCGTCCAAAATAGGGGGAAGTAATGAAATTGCTGGCGCTATGCAAGATTGCCGCATTGCCTTGAACCCCGAGCTGCCATAACACCGGCGATCAGCGCCCACAAAGCCCTGTCCTCCTTGACCTCTATCCATCCACGATGGCCCGCTTACCCCCTCTCAAAGTAGCTATAATCACCGGTGAGCGCTGAGCTCGGGACAGAAACTGCCATTGATGTGAATTTTCGAATAGAGAACTTTCTGCCTAAGGTTGACGACGTCACTGTGACATTGGTATATCTCCTGAGATATTTGGAGGCCTGCGGAGTAAGACTTATGCTCCTAGGTCCTGCGAGTGGAATGGCGAACAATATTTCTCCATCCGTGACCCCGCACAGCTGAAAAGACTGCAGAAAGAGTTCGCTGGCTGCCGGATATATGAATCGTTCGGATTTCCATTCTCGGCGTATCCTGGACTCAAGATAAAGTTCGTGAGATTTTTCAACATTCCAAGTACGGAGGCTTCACAATCTTCCAGCTTTATGTCTCCGACGTACATTGTGGAACTGCGGGTGTTTGACCCAGATGTGGTTCATCTTGTAGATCCGTTGTGGCTTGGTGTACAGGGCCTTGCGGCAATCAAGATGTTCTTCCCAGATATACCTTTGGTGACGAGTCAAGACACAATCTCCCCCCCTATGCAGCTATCTTTGGCTTCCCGTATTATTATAATCGTTGTTGGCGTGGAGCAAGATACGTGCATTCCCTTGCTGTGTTCACCCTGATTCCAAGTCCCAGCACCGCGACTTTGTTAGAGGCCAGAGGTTTCGCGAATCTTAGAATATGCGACCGAGGAGTGGATCCGGAGTTGTTTTGTGTATGTCTTCATTTTTCGGTTGGGATATAATTTGACTTGTTCTCCAGCCGGGGTTTCGGGATCCTTCCCTCCGACGAAGCTGGGGGTTGAATGCCAACGACCTAGCCGTTTTGTCCGTGGGGCGTTTGAGCCTGGAGAAAAATCTCTTTCTACTCGTCAATAGCTTCTCACTACTTCCCAAGTGTATCAGAGACCGCGCGGTCCTGATATTCGTCGGTGATGGACCCCTCGCCGCTCGCCTTCGACAGGTATGCACTGATAACGAAGTCCGCGCCATCTTCTTGGGCCAGCTTACTGGAAAAGCGCTCGGCCAGGCGTTCGCTAGCGGCGACATCATGAGGTATCATCTCGTCCCCAACATACAATTTTCTCTCATTGATTCACTTCCAGTTCGCCGTCGTTTACAGAGACATTCGGACAAATGACGCTGGAAGCTATGGCGTCCGGGCTGCCGGTCGTCGGATTGTATGCAGAGGGCACCGCGGATCTCGTAACCCACATGCGGACCGGCCTACTTCTCGATGTCCATGCCGCCGCTAGATCTCAGGATTGGGACCCGTCTCTGTCGCTGGATTCCGACGCCCATGTCGCCAATTACGATAGCTGCGCGCATTTGATGCGCCCGTTGTCCGCCTCTTTTAAGGCTGTTGCGGCACGATACGCATCATTGCTGGAGCTGCTCCTCTCAGATCATATTCTGCGAGCTGACATGCGTGCAGCAGCCCTATCAGCCGCGCAAGAATATCCCTGGGAACGCTGTACAGAACGGATCCTCTCCGCATATGTCGACGCCGCAAAGCCCTGCACACGGACGCGCGCGGCACGTCTCGCCTGGGATTCGGGATTCTTCCGATTCGTCGTCGATGCCCTTGGTGTGGCGCTAGCCATTCTCATTGCGGGGCTCTCCCATGCCTTGTATATGATCCCTACTATCGAGGACCTTGCCAGCTAGCTAAATGCGATGCTCAAAGGACAGTCTGGGATGGCAGAGGATAATGAAGATACGCATGTACGCTTCCTGCTGTTAAGTTCACCGAGTTCTCGCCTCAAACCCCACCTTCCCTTCGCTGAAGTTGGCTAATGGGCGGTAATGAAGGAAAAGCATTGACAGGTAGGCGGCAAAGTCGTGTTTATTCCTGAATCTACGGGGGTAGGTAGGTAGGTGGGGAATTCTGTCCCCGTCCATCTGGCCTAGGTCCATCCCCAGTTCGACGTTGCGTGACTCTAGCATACTGCGGACATTCCTGTTGGACTGATTGCATCTGCTGATAACCTCTTCCCTGATCTGGCTTTGTTCATCACGGTATCATACCTGACTTCAACGTGTGATACGCTTCCCTCAACTCTGTATAGCTATGCATGTCGCCTGCACTCAGTCGAGACATTTACATGTGGGCTCCAGCGGCGTGTAATCTCAAGACCCTTTCAAGATCCATGTTTTCAAAACCAACAATGACAAGATTAACGGTTCTCTGATATGGACGTCTTGATGGGGACTGTCTTCCATTAACTGTCATGCCAAACTCCCTGCTTCCGCAATTTTCTCACAAGCTAGATTATCTGACAAGGACTATGGAAAGAGGCTGTAATTTTTTTCTTCTGCGCTGGCAACCAGAGTTCACGGGTCAATTTGTCCGGGCAGAACCCGGCGCAGCAGTTGCGTGTAATTTAGGTTATGTCTAAAACGCCACAATCTCCGCCATCCGCCAGAAAATGACGGTTGTACCGAGACTCCATTCCCGTTATACGTCGTTACTTTGCTACCAGTCTCATTGTGGTCCTCACGGCCGATTCTGAGTAGTTTTGAACGACCCTCGAATTCTGAGGTTGACAGCCAGGCGTCGACGGATTCCAGCGCCGGCGGAGCTTGCTCATCAGCTTGCGGTTTCGTATTCGAAATCGGAGCTTCATACTTGGCTCCAGGCTCAGTAAATTTAGTATCTCGCCAAACCGAGTGGCACACAATTGCTTCACATGGTTGCGGAGCTTGAAGCCAGCCTTATGGCCCAGGAGTAAAAGGGTGAGCGACTGGAAGGGCGGCAAGGGAAGACTTCTCTCGTGTCAGCGCTGCTTTGTCTTTCCCGGAAATCGTCCGAGACTGCTGACGGAAGGTGTCTGTTCTTAAGTTGAGATTCAATGGGAAAACGGACTGACATCGCATCAACATCATTTCTGTTGCGGCGCTGGGTAAAAAAGTATGGCAGAAGTGCGGGAAGCAGAATTAGCATGTACAAAGTGGCAATAGGCTGACGCAACGGTTCCAGACTCTGCCATATCCTCGGGTGCAGTTGCACGTTCGGGAGGAGGCAATCTCCGACATCTGATACGACATCTGATACCGAGCAACGTGTCACCCTTGCCTAATACGGTGGTTCGTTCAAATCGTTTGATTCGTTTCCCAAAAAGGGACGGGCCGGAGCGCTTTGCTTCGGGGATCATAAGCGCGCCCGGTTCCTCGGACCGAAAGACAGGGCCAGATGATAACGGCGCACAGACAGCATCACGCAGATCTCGACGGCTTCAATCACCTATCGCAACCTCTTTTGAAGAGGTTTCTTGATTTTCTATAATTTTCTTTGCTGACAGACAATGAACCGTGTCGGTGGCAATATAATTTTTCCAAACGAACCCAGGGGTGCGTCGCGTTGTTAGGCGCCTTGTCTCACACCCCTTGTACTCCAACGCAACCATTCCAAATCAGGTAGCCAGAGTCGCATTTAAGTACTTTGGTTCGCCACGTGGCATGATGGAACGGAGCACTCGCGCCATTATCCAGGAATCGGGCGGCCATGGCTATTGATGGACATCTGCATACCTGCACGCGGCCAAGTATCCTCCTTCGCCCAGACTAAACAATACAAGTCATTCCTTTCGAATTCAAAGAAATACAAGTTGTCTGCCGACTCGTGTATCCCCGCACTGTCGCGCTGCTGCGTTCTTCGTTTCCGCGTTGATTCCGCAGGATCAAGGGAATTTGCGGAACGCCCGCAGCGCGTTTCCTTAACCGTTTTGTCTCGATTCCCATTGCCGTGATGGCAGGGATGAAAACGAAAAAGAAAATCGCCAACCAGAAAAAATAAGCTTGCGCACTTTCGGCTATTTTGGGTGCGGACTCGGATCTCCTCGAGCGCATGATTGTTGCGACCCTGTCCCGAGAGATTTTGAGTCCTGATAAGTATTAGAGCATATTTGCAGCCCCCCAAATCTTCTAAGCGGGCCTTTTGATCCCAAAAGTGATGAGTGATCGCTCAAAAGTGGTGACACCTAAAATAGAAGTACTGACCTGGACATTGCCCAAAACTCGCAATATACGTCCCGGAAGGCCCGTTTTTTTTTCAAAACCGACACACAGATAAAGTTCTGATGTACTCCTCCACTTTCCATGGCCTCACAATCGAGTTTTCGAGAGATTTGAGCTTCGGAAGCATAGGTGGGGTCACATCATCACATCCGCCGGCTAAAAGTGATGGGTGTTCGCAGAAATCTGGACATGGATTTTGGGCGTTGCAAATATGCTCTATTCGCTCCAAGGACCAAGGATCATTCAATCCATCTGATGACGCAGCACCGCCAGCGATAATGGAATCATCGATGGGGGGATCCACGCCTTCAATCAACCTCATCAAATTGTACATGTCAATACGCCAAGCCCATGAAATGATGAAATTTCGGGTACGCAACGGCTCGAGATCCTGTGTACAATTCGCGTTGTGGTTTCTGCCACACTCCGAGGTTCCAACGGAAATATGGCCAGTTGAAGCCCACTTTCCTTTGATTCCAGCAATGTGTTTGCTCGGTCTTCAGCATGCTTGTTCGCGGCCGAATTACCTACGAATATTCTGGTGGAAGCTACTCGTAATCGACAGCCGGCCATGCAGAAAAGCAACCGAAGAGCTCGACGCGTACCAGTAGAGCAATTGCCAGTTCTTCGCGTCTTACTCGTAAGCCCAGTACTCGTTTGCATTAAACACCATCTTACGGGGATCCATGCTCACGCCTCTAGTGATCACGCCCAGCTTCAGCTAACATATCGGAGGTTCCAAGACCGCAACGCAAATTATGGATTATGTTTAGGTCTGCAAGAATTCTCGCCAAGAACTAGCTCTCATGGCTACTTCGGCAATCCTGATGAGGAGGAGGTCGGGTGAGGCGACAGAACCGTTGTCGCGTTGGCTACCACTTAC
This sequence comes from Mycena galericulata, assembly GCA_029289565.1. Taxonomy (NCBI): domain Eukaryota; kingdom Fungi; phylum Basidiomycota; class Agaricomycetes; order Agaricales; family Mycenaceae; genus Mycena; species Mycena galericulata. Next base: position 36,573 of record JARKIA010000487.1, read on the forward strand.
CAGGTACGTTCAGCACACTCTGCTCATGTCGATTCAGTCGAATTTTTGAGGCTTTGGGCGTATTTTCTCCGATATGAACCTTACTTGACCGAAGGAATGATGTGAAAGAGGCGCTTCTACTTAACGGTAACATTTAACTTCTACGCTACCACGAGGATCCGTCTGGACAGCCAAAAACAGTCACTAGATTGAACACAGACAGCCAGATATGTTTTACTATTTCAATATATTCAGAATTCACAGCACACCTCAATTTAAATTACTTTCAACATGAAGAACATACTCTCCGACATCTAGAACGGCGTTCCGGGATTTGTGACGCAGTACCAATAAGTCGGTTCACTTTCCAATGCGAATTGATTATCAGCCCATATCTGATTCTCAGCTCAATTCTCAGCGCGCCGGCCTTGTCTGGCCTTTGATTATAATGAAGTCAATCACTAGTCAATGCGGATCGACATCATCATCACTCATGAACATTGCAAATCTGATCCGTCTCCGTCGTCGATTGTAGGAGTATGTCGTTGATTCCAGCACAAGTTAACCACAACTTGAAGTCAGAAGTGCGCAAGCGCTTGTGATGTTGTCGCGTGCTGCAACCAAGAACTAATAGCGTTTAGGTACAAGGGATGTTCCGATTTGAGGCGAGAAATAGAACAGGCGAATTATTATCGCGATCTTGTACAATCGTATCTGATCTTGAATCTTATCTTATCTATTCGGCCAATCTCCGGCCATCACGGGACAGCGTCATCCGTGACGGTCACACACCTTGCACACAACGCTCATGAATTTTGGACGCGGCTAGCTCACCGACGGTTTTCAACACCCTGTTGTATTTTTATTATCTTGTCTCCCGCTTTCCATATCTACGTGCTCTGCATGTCAACTTCCCGGTCAGGCTCGCATAGGAAGGACAAGGATCTAGGGGCCTTATTCGCAGAAAAAGACGCAGAAGCACGTCTGTCCGATGAAAACCGTGGATGTATATGCTGATTTTGTTTCCCAAATCATAGATTGATCGGCTCAGAATAGCTTTGGAGGCCCATATTTCGCATGCAGTCGGAGCGAACACGCGACTGGCCTCCACATTGGATACACTTGACTCGTTGCAAGCGCGTCACGCGTCAGAGCTCAGCGCGGAGGTAGAGGCCAAGGAACGACTTCAATGTACCCTAACGAAATATCTGGACGTCGTCAAGGACGCTGAGCTCGAGCGGGACCGTTTGCGCGACGCTGTGAACGAGTTGGCGGACAAAAGTTAGTAGGCTTCTCCACCGCCTTCTTCCGAAACGACTTTCATTTCTAGTTGAATCGTCAAAGGATGTGGTCAATTTGTTGCCGCAAAGCCGCATTTGGATTTCCCGGCTCTTGGGTAGGTTCAGAATACATCTACGACCCCCTGTATCTCACATCGCACAGAGCCGATCCAGTCGATGCCCAATGCCGCCGGTTTCTCTCTCATTGCTAAAGAGGATAGTCTTTGGGCCTACGCTTCTGGGATGATCACGTTTCTACGTGATGCATTGGCGTCTGAGCGCCACGCACACGCGGAGACGCGCGCCGCCGCCCGGGCACGCATCGCGATCTTGGAGGCGCAGCTCGCTCGTCGGGAGGCCGAGCTCGAGGCTTGCGTCGTGCACGCTGGTCAAGCCTCTGGCAGCTCGAAGCGTAATCTACGTCGCCCGGATATGGATGCATCTCAGCTCCCGCCTTCGTTCCCGCCTATACCCACGGATGATATGAATGCGTTCTTAGAGCGGACGTCTTCGCAGAATGTCCTGCTCGAGGAGGAGTTGGAACGCATGGTTGCACGGGTAAGCATCCTTGAATCGATTTGTATGACCATAATAATTTATCATCATTGGTCATTGTAGCTTCATGAAGCGCGCATGGCAGGAAAGAGAGTTGTTCAACCATCTGACATGCGACCACCGGTAGGAGGAGCAGGTGTTGATGATGCGTTTCATCGTCCTTCGACTTCCAAAGACAGACCACGCCGCCATAACGGGCAGCATAGCACCCTGAACGTGAGTGGAAGGCGGCCAATGTCCGGCTCTCATCGCTCCCGATCGCCTGCCCCGCGTCCGTCCTCGCCCAGCTCGCGACGAAATCCTGATACACTAGAGGCTGATCCTGATAGGACCATTCGCCCCGATCCTCCTCAAGCGACGCGCCCCACGACGAACACGGAAGACGTTCATTCCGCTTTGAACCAGGAGATCGCTGCTTTGAACGCCAAAATTGACGATTTTCACATCGAGAGGGAGATCCTCATCGCTCAAGTTCAGGCTGAGGCGCACACCAAAATGGGTGATCGCGCCCACCTCAATACTCGTCGGCGCGAAAAGCAAACTCGGCCGACACAGACCCAAATCCCCGTAAGTGGGCGTTCGATCGGACTTTTCTCCTGCCTTTCGGACATTGCTCATCTGTCCATCTGCCTTCCCCTATGTAGGCCGCGCGACCCCCAACTCCGGGGCCTCGTTTGGGTGGACACCTACTGGAGGATTACGACGGCGAAATGTCGATGGACCTCGCCACTCCGCTCTTTCCGACGGTGATCATCCCTCTTGCGGGTCCCTCTACAACGCGTCATCCACCAACCCCAGCGGTTGTGCCTCCAGAAATCTCGCCCCTCGATCTTTCCTCTGAGCATCCCCTACCTCCCGTGGCGGCCCCGCCTCATGCTGACGCGCTGCCGCCTGGCGAGCAGGCTGTGCAGGAGCTGATGAATCTCGCTACTGCCGGGCGGAAGGGCGCATCATGACCCGCGCCACATTAGCGTGCGGTTATTTCATATTTATTGGACTTTTTCTTATACACTCGGGCTAAAGGCTTTGACTCTCTAGATGTATTGTACTGTAAGTTTCTTGTCGATATCCTGTCCTCTCTGTGCTCTGTCAATGTTTTCGAGCTCTCCTTACGCTACTGACTTGTTGTATGCTGATTATATCGTTTCTGGTCTAATAGAATTGTCGCTGTGTAATGACTATCCCACAATAGTCGGAGTCGGCGCGCTGCTAGACGCGGCGGCGCCCTCCTGATCATCATTATCGTTTTCCTTCGCCTTTCCTCCCCGATTGCGCCGCCGCTTCTTTCCTGACGCTTTCGCTTCATCGTCATCGCCATCCAAGTTGGGTGCATGGATGTATATCGCCCCTCCGCCCCCCAGGTCCTTCCACGGACGGAGAGGATCCTGCTTTGCTGCCGCCGCGAAGGGGACTTCAGAAGGCGGCTTGGCGACACGCACAGGCTCTTCTTCGACAGATTCCGCGCGAGATACAGGGCGCGAGGATATCGGCGTAGTCGTGAAAGAGGAGACGGTAACTTTCTTCGTTTTGGAGTTCAGGGACATGACTGTGCGCGTCTGCGGGGCTGCGGGCGGGTGGGGATGGTGGGATGAAGTCGTATTTCCCAGGGTTGGGAAGCCACCGGCGGCCCTACGCGCCTCTTCGGCGGCGCGCTCTCGGAGGAGCGCCTCGGATGTCAGGGTCTCGGCAATCTGTGCATCCAAACGCGCGATGAGGGAATCCCGTTGTATGTTTGTGAGGAGGCTCGATGCGCAATGTGGACACGAGTATTGTGGTAGGTTTACTTCGCAAAGGACTAGTCCACAGCCCCGACATAATGCGCTGTATATCGACAATGTGTGCTCGCGCGCTGAGGAAATCGCGTCATTAAATCTACAATGAGCTACTCGGAGCGTGGCGTACCTTGGCAGAAACATCCACCCTTGGGATCTTTCTGAGCGCTACTATACGACGCGGTAAGCGCGTTCTTGAGCAATTCGAGGTTTCTGATTGCTTTGCTTTTCGGCGGCTCCGCACTAGTGCCTTTTGCTTTTCCCTTCGAGTTTTTGGCGGAATCGGGAGCGCTTTGGGGAGGAGGAGAAGGCCGAATCCTATCCGATGGGACGGATGAAGCTTTTTTGGTCCAGGGTGTATGGTGCATCTCAATGGACGCGCTAGAGTCGGCTAGATGGACGTTTGAAGCAAGAGAGGTCACAAGTCAGTGACGTGACACATTCTCGCTCAAACCATTGCCACAACTGGATATGAACAAGTTTTCGCTGCTCTCCTGCGTAGTTCGCCTATTCCTCGGCTCCCGGAAATAGTGCGGAACTTTCCTTTACAACTTCGCAATTTGTCCGCTCGAACGAATGGAAAACCGACCAAAAACCGACTTTGGTCTGCGGTCAATCTGCGGTGGCATAATACTATGTGTTGTCAGAACTCGATCTGCCTTTGGAATATCGGACCTTCTTATCACCCCAAACTCATACGATACGGATGGTACTACGGGTAACTCAAGTACTCTGGAGCGATCCAATTCCTCACGGACGTAGACGCGAAGAATAATTTGCTGGGATCGAGCGCCTGTTCTTGGATGAATGTATGTCAACGCTTGTCACTGACATTAAGTTTTGGGCGGCCGCTACGGGATCCAGCTCACCCTGTTGAGCAATATATTCAGGGGTACATCCATTTGGTACCCTTTCAGGCCCTACTAGCCGCCCTAGTGACGGAAAAGCCCGCTCCTGCGCAACGACGGAGCGTCCTAACCTATCCCACAGTGTTCTTTGGGTCAGTACTGGACTACTTGGAAACAGCGGAAGGCCGCTGGACGTGAAAAGAATGCCGTCGGGCGTGGAAGACGCCCACAGATCAAGGAGGGACGGTAAATTGACTCCCACTGTTCCATTCTACGCCTCGGGAGAACCACCTTAATCTGTTTCACTGCTTGTACTCCGCCGACAGAACGTGTCCTTGTGTGGACCGCAAACTCAATCGGTGTCTGGCGAAGAAATGAACCATTTAGTCCACACGCCGCAGACTCAAACGCTTGACGCCCACAGTGCATCCACACACCGGCGTCTTAACCTTTATTTAGTGCGCTGTGGCCACTGCCTTAGTAAACCCAAAGTTGTTTACCATGCGGTGAGCGTTACACGTCGCCAATGCTAAGCGATGCAGAGAGGATCCTGATATCGTGGAACCTAACTCAACTCGCCTGGAGCGCTGCCGGAGAACGCGTTCGGGCCCGCCGACTTCTCGCAGTGGGCGCAGTGAGAAGCGCGCATTTCGTGAAGAAGGGTTCTTCAGCCATGCTTCTCACATCGTGCAACGGGCGCCGGTCCAAATGGCTGGCTCGTCGGAGGAAACGCATCATTCCCGCCGCCTGGGCTGGCGCTCCGAAGCACGGCCCGCGTTAAGCAAGGGTCCAAGCGCTTACTTATCCTTGCAGGGCCCAGGGGGATGGCTCTGACTCCGGGGAATTTCGGGCCTGACGCGAACTGGGCTGGTCTGTGGAGAGTAAAATTAAAAGACACACCACGCACAATGTTTCCGCGGACTTCGTGCGGGACCATTCCCAGTATGGCGATCTCCCGAACCAATCTCGAACGAGCATGCTGTGCGTTGAGGAAAAACGGGAAGCCCACTTCGCGTGGAGATTTTCATACCTGTGCCCCTGAACTCATCGTGTCGGCGCTTCTCGAGGACAGGCAATTTGCTGTTCAAACGCTTGTAGGATCGTTTACATACTGTTCTGTCGCTTGTGGGTCCCGCTAATTGCAGTCAAAAGCATGGAACCAGCCTAGCTATACGCTCGAGCCGAGACGGCCGACTTACCCTTTAACTTTCCGTAAATGGCTCTCCCTGGGTTACCTCTCTAACTAATTACATTACGGCAGTATAGCTATCCATCTGATAGTTCTGATTTCCCACACGGCGGTACGCCCGGAGCAAGTGTCGGAATGTTACCCACGTTGGAGAGTGGGCATGTAGCTTGAATGTATAAAGAAGATAACTGCGCAGATGATCTGGAGGGTTTCCACCCTAATGCCCTTGCGAACGCCCAGGGTCCACTGTGATCACAGGAACAGGGACGCTTCTCGAATACAGCTGTCGCCCCAGAGGTTGGCGCATCAGATAATCTGATATATTTGATTAGTAAAATGGTGGATTTTTGGATACCGACAAGCTCAGTCGGAATAAAGAGGGACGACACTGTGCCGGACCCTGGCAGGCATGGAAAGGCTGTCCGGCAGTATTACACAAAGCCATTCAGGACGGCCAGGGCGCATAGACACCACGCGCGCCAATATAAACGCGGGTCGAGACCTGCGATATTCCGAGATCTGTGCGATGGGATGTTACTTCCGCTTTCGCAAGTTGCAATCAGAACATCGCTGCGGCCGGAATTCCAGAACACCGGACGGATCTGGTGGCGTTGCGCTTCGTCAACAGAGCGTCAGTGCTGCAAGCAAACGAGCGGTCAGGTGCTGCGGAGTTCAAACCTCGACCTTTGGGGAACGAGAACCTGAAGACTCGGCCGGCATGTACTGGCGTTCCGATATCAGCGTGAGATGATCCGTTATCACCCTGGCATCGGACCCTCATAGACCTCCATCGAATACGTACTGCACGGGTTGAGCTCAGTAAGACAATCCTGGGACTAGGCAGTGACTAGTCCTGCCTTCTACACGCTGATTTTAATCACCAATGCGAGCATAGGTCACTGAATTCGCATTATCTCATCATCCACACGAGAACGGGAGAACGGGTGCATTTATTTATAAGTTCAGCTTCCGAAACGACTCACAGCGAATCGAACAGGGTATGAACTGAGCAAACTCAGAGAATGACCACAGCGTCAGGAACCCACCGGCGGGTGACATACAAAGTCGATACAAATCAGGTTTACCAGGCAGCGGAGTGGTTGGATTGAAGGATCTAGATTTTTTGAGATGATATTCCACATATCCCCCTGTAAGCACTGCACGCAGTCATTCTGTTCGTACTGCTATTAGCAGTTGTTATGGATGTACCATGCATCGAGCAGTGCATTCGTCAGTATCGCGCCTCTAGGCAAGGGCTCCGGGTTAAAGTTGGTGAGTGGGTCACTTTTAAGCTTACATTTTTAAAATTCCTCCAGGAAATATGTAGCACCTAGCGTAACTCCCTCGTCTCGGAGATTCTCAAGTTATCTATATGTAAGTCATTGACGTACCCGTTCGTTTGGGGCTCGGAAATACAACTTGGCCTATCAAACCACTGATGTCGAGCCGGGACCAAGGGAATGAACGCTCTCAGCTGCATAACGGTCCAGGCGGCTCCGTTGTGCGACGTTGGACTCCAAAGGAGTGCACACCACTAATTCAATTCAGCTGAAATAACCCCAGCGTGGTTGCGCCGGCTAAACGTTCTCGAAACTCGAGTAAACAACGCACTCACGGGGAAATAGTAAACGGCATGTTGCGAACGCCGTGTTCGTGGGTCCACTATGATCTGGTGGTTCAATCTGTGTTTTCTGGCGCCATTTCATACCCGGGTAACGGTAGGACGCGGCTCGCTTGTACGTGATGTGCTAATCTTGTTTTTTCGCGGCATTCGGTGTTAGTGTTACTCCACTGTGGGCGACCCGTCTCCTGACTTGTGGACGTTTAGGAAAGGATCCTCTGAATCAACGTTGATCAGTCCCGTTCAACGCTTGTGTTTGAGACCATCTTTCTCTCATTCTCTAAGGATCTCAATAGCTCATTCAATATGGACGGCGTATGTCTCTCCACTTCTTCTTCTCTGTCGTAAGTCTAATTTCCCATTGACCCTGAATGCGCCACAAATGGAGGAGAACCGACGAATTGCCGCCCAGTGGACTGCCAACATATTACTCCATGGAAGACCTTGCCAAATCAATCACATTGACGCGCTGGAGCGGGCTATTCCGCTCTGTTATAGATCTCGTTCTTCAATGATGGCCTTATTGACATATTGACAAGCGGGTTGGCATCGATCGGCGTCGGCGCCTAATGGAGTCTTAGGCAACGCCTGCCGGCTCGGTTGAAGGAGGAAAGTCTCATCTTGATATCTGAGGCTTCGATTGGCAGGACTAAAGGATTCCAATTTCCAGCTTGATATAATATTGGAAGTATTGACACCCGACACATGGTCCGATTCAATTATTCCTTGAGCTGCGATTGATGGATTCATCTCCAAGCGCTGCGACTATACGGATATTCTAAACTGAAACAGTGCATACTTTTTTGACTCGGGAGAATTGGTTGGGATAGAAATCAATGATCCCACGGTTAATACTGGACATCCGACAGCCAAGTCGAATTTTGACAGGTGAAGACTCCATGGCCGTGTAAGAGCCTAGAAACATGAAGATGAAGCTGACATATCTCCTGCTATCGCCTAACGTCGGGTATCTCGGCGAAACTCAGGAAACGCACTGTGCGTAGCTGATGTGGTTTCTCGCCACATCGACTGATAATCAGTAAACTTTCCGCGTTCAAAAATAATCCTACGTGACGCACCGTAATGCCAACCCACTACATCGTCCCACACCCTTATATATCTTATATTTATATCTAGGAAGCCCACCATGCACATCCAGAGTACTCTGCGGGATGGTCGGGCGAGCATTCTGCATTTCAGGACTCAGTGAGTAACACTGAGATGCATCGGCTGATCGAACAGAGAATTCCCCACGCGATAATCCGACGGATCGAATTTCCAACAGCTCGATCATTTTTCGCTGCGTATTGAATGTGACCGAGAGAAAATCCCAGAGGGTAGTGAGCTGCTTGCGGCAGAAGAACGATGGTTCAGTGATCGGGGGGAGACCCTAATCGTTTTTGTTTCCGTGATCTCAGGAATGTAGTTGCGATTTGTATTTCAGAACTCGTTCGGGGTAGCAAATCTGCGCATGAATGGTATCAGGGATTTCTGATCGGTCGTATCCCTCTCTATTTTTATACTCAAGGAAATTGAAAGGGAGGGGGACACCAAATGGAAAGAAAGAAAAGTACCATTATAATGCTATCTAATAACTCCGAAGATAGATCCCACCAGTATAGCCACCCCAGTTCTCCGCTTGCCACTTCAATGATTCACCTCGTTTTAGTTCTATCACGACGGCTCATTGCACCCAGTCTCAACAGCAATGATGATCTGTGATCCCGCTCTACCCACGAATATCAAACTCCTCGACGCATCTCCTCTGCAGCTCCCATACCATTCAATGCGGCTGCAGTTTACCTGCCTACCTGTATCCGCTATTTCCGGTGGTAGATCGTAATCTCCATGACTGCAGGTACTCGAAATAGGAAACATGGTATTAATGGCCTGGTGTCTAATCTGGTCGGCCATTGGAACGACTGCTGGCGTCGGCGCTTTCGCCACCACGGCGAGTAGTCGTATAAGCGGTTTTCCCTCCAGTGGAGCAGGAACTGGTTCGAGGCACAGGATGGGAGCGAGCAAGGCGCGGATACATGCTTCTCCCGCATTCCCCGGCGGTTGCTCGGCAGTCTTCGAATTCTGATCCCAGCGCACGACAGAACAACGGAATTCCACGTCACATCCGCTGCTTTGTTCGGTACGTATGACGCTATTTTCTCCCTGACGCATTTGAACAGATCGAGGAAGTAACTTACACATTGTTGCAGTTTTGGCCCAGCGGAATATCCTTGAGGAGGTACGACCTTCTCAGAGTAAGAGATGCCGCGCTCTAATCTCGTATAAACAGATGCTACAACAGTTGAATTGCTCGTACCTCACTTGTTGTACTCAGGGTGGCTGTCGGCGTGGTTTTTACTGAAATGCCGACGTAAAACAAGGCGATCTCAACTGACGACTAAGAATCGGTCGTCTGCCAATCCCGTGGGAGGGAGGCGCGCACTCGAATGAAATAGACAGTTTGGCCGGGTACGGTACAAAAGCGGGGAGGGAATGATGAGAAGAGAAAAATTACCACGCGTGGCTTGATTTCAATCTTGTGCACTCATTGCGTCGCGCCCATTTTCAGGCGCAATATTTCCGTTCTGCTGCCCAGGTGGACTGTCCGGCATGATGCATCTCCTCCGTTCTACTGCGCGACGTCGCGTGCGGTCCAGCCAGGTTATGGGTGACGAATAACACTGCGTCAGATGCAGTCAAGATCATAGACGAGGTAGGAATAGTCGTCTGGTAACAGTTGTTTTTCAGTTCTGAAGTTTTGTCGTTGATTTGATAACGGTGATCCCATTTTTCTTGAAAGTCTCAGGCGGGAGGCGAACTGCTCGCTCGTCGTCTCAACATCTCGTACATTAAATGGCTCCCGTCCGCGCTGATGCGCCTGAGAAATGCATAAGGTATTCCCGCGTTCAATCCATCCTTCTCTCCTGCCGAAATTGTGAAGATATTTAGAATCACAAAAATATGTCGCAGCACTCGCGCGGCGAATTTCAATGCCGAGTTGCGACTGAAAAAGGTCAACACACAGATCGCCGCCTCAGCACCGCACAGTCAAAAAAATGCGGTGCCTTGAAACATTTAATGATGGAAGGCACGCATCTCGGTGCGGGGAATCAGATGCGCATCACCGAACGGAATCAATTCGGTATGTACATATGTTCGAAAACCCAAGTCGGCGCTTGACGTCTGTTATTGGCGCATACCGCGCGGGCCCTGCGTGCGCAATCACCGTGATATCCGGCCGATCCTCCTGCCAGTGTGATGTCGCGCGTTTGAGTCGCGTAACGGTATCGCATCGCACCGCGCTGGGATCGGCAGGATAGGTAATCATTCATTTGGGGTGCATCAAGGTTGTCTGTTTCTGCTTCTGGCCGTTTCTTCGGTGGGAGTGTATGTCTCGTAAATTCCTATGTGCGTCGGACTAGTGTGGTGCGCGCTGGCTCGCCTTGACGGCACCCCTGATGGGGATAGGTGGTTCGAACGGATTATATTTGTAAGTCAGCAAGTAAAGGGACCTTACCGCACATTGAATGTTCTGATGCGAATGCCAGGCCAACTGATGGAAACGACGGTGAGTTCACTCCGCTGATGAGAATTGCGTCCCGCTGATGGCATCGTTGAGATACTGAATTCAAGATAAGTACGACACGGACACCGATGTTCTCCGTACAATTCAAATTTGCTGCCGCACCGTGTCACCATTCAGTTCGGACGGGGGAGACGCGAGAAGGTAGGAGACACGGCGTTTGCCACTGGCGGGAAGGAAACATCAAACCATCCACGGCACTGGCATGCGTGGGCGCTCCGTGCGGCGGACGCCGAGTAGAGCAGCAGATGCGGGTGATGTTCTTGATCATCATCGCAGATTATGGCCGCCCAATGCTGAGTCGTGGTGATCTGATTTGGAGGATGATTTTCTTTGAGTTTTTTTTCCTTGCAAATTAAAGTTCCCGCCGTGTGGCGAGAAGCGTTTATTGTGTAGCTGAGAAATAATGTAAGTGGGAGTGGGGTGGGATTCCCTCGGGTGTGGGCGCCGAGGGTGGGAGTCGCCGGTGGAGTACATAGTCGACCAGAAATGGGGGCGCATAACTTCGTGCGTCGTTACCAAGCTTTACCACATACCCTAAGCTGCGGAACCAGAACGCCGTGATTCGTTACGGCCACCAGACCAGCGTTCCGGGCCCACTCGGCGTTCGACGTGTTCGTAACCCACGGAGATCAGTAACAAATTACTTCATCAGTTCCGGTATCACTATCAGTTCGATGTGACTGCCTGGCTGCTGGCATCAGTTCGCGATGCGGCGACGGGATAGGCGTCCCGAAGCATGTAGGTTTCAATTGCGGCGTCCCGGGATAGGCGTTGGTAGTATCACAAGAAAATAGATACATTTGTCAATCCGCCGGTGCTAGCGTTGGTTTTTCACCGGGGTAAGAAGGCGGGGATATCCATGAGGGAAAAGCGGGGCACGGGCAATCACGGGCACGGTACACAGACGCGAATCCAAATCCTAGGCATTGCGGTCTGTGTGAGTAAGCCTACTACGCCTTGGTCTTGGGCCCCGAGCTGGGTTGCTCAAGTACATACCGTATTCATGACTTCGTTGTTGCGTTGTTCAATATCCGCGATCTGCACTATGGCGGGAAGCATCATCGTCGTTTCATTGGATCTGCGATGGCGGGAGCTGACCCCAGGCTGATCGTTGATCGAGGCTGGACATGCCTGTCGTGATCGACAGCTTCAACATTGTGGGATATTATTCCTGTTGAGAAGGACTGGCCTATAAGCGTACACTGTTCGCCGTATCCAGTTTAGAGACGCACAGTCGCACAGTACGCAGTCGGAGACACGCCGTCCACTGTGGAGCCCGAGTCAATATGGCATTGACTGATCGTTTGTTGGCACCGCAGTGGCGGGAGATGGTCAAACCATATCGAAGCGCGATGCAGATGCAGATACGCGCCGAGGGGCGCACTGCGGTTTCCTGTTTCAAGTCGTACTCAGTTGATGAGATGAAGTAGGACAGAGAGAATAGGATAGAATGGAGAATGAAGCTTTGCGATGTCAAGTGAGATGGATAGGACGTGCGACGTGCGAAAAGTGAGAAGTGAGCATCGCGCCAGGGACTGACGAAGCCCACCAAAAAAAGGTTGCAAAAATCGATGATTGATCGAGGAAGGGGGTTATCGTAAAGCAAATTGTTTGGGACGACGCGTAGAAGGAGCAGGAAGGAATAAAGTGAGATTTGGAGGAAGAGACAAGTGGGCGGGTTTCAGCTCATGCGTGGTCTGCGAAGATGTCTCAGCCCGGCGAGCATAGACGGAAGATAAATCACTTCTTCTCCCGAGATAGTGGACAGACAGTAGGCGGAAAGATGCAGGATAAACCACTGCGTGTGGGAAGCAGAATGGCCAGTGAAACAGAGAGGAATGGACTGTTAAATCCACCGAGGAACCCTCCCGGGCAGGAAGTCACCTCAGTCGATTGAAGAAAATAATATCTATGGTTAAAAATAATCTGTTTGATCACAGAGATCACCCCCAGCGCAGTTCCTCGGAACGCACAGTGCTTGGACTTTGGCTCAGTGAAAAATAGATTCAATTGTTCTAGGAACAGAAATTGAACCAGTTGCTGAAAGATCTCTCGAGAAAGCAAGCGAGGGAGGAGCGCAGCCCGTCTTCAGTGAGTATTAGCCGCAGGGTGGGTGTGGGTGAATTTTAATTCAGGCTGAGGTAGCGCCGACAGTTGTGGTTACGACAGACGTCGACAGGACTGCAGCGCCGTGAGGTAATTTGGAAGGATCGTCGCGAGGCAAGGGAGTTTTCGGCGATTGCCCTGGGGATCCCTTGTTCCAGTCGATCTGCAACTTTCATTACTTAACCTAACCTCGTCCTGGAGCTTGAGTGACAGATTTTCGCGGGGGAGCTGGTAGGTAGGAGGTACACGTGAAGGTTCACGGGATCATCGTGAGGTATTGACATTTCCAGCGATCGCCTGGGCATCCCTCGTTCCGCTAGTCAGTCGAACTTCAATTTCCAGGACGTAAATTTCCGTGATTTGCGATCTTGATTTTCCTGGGAGTCCATATGCGCATCCGCGCCCGAGGCACGGCCCGTGATGTGCGATGGTGAACTTGAACTCCGATCGTCGAGCTCGTGTGGTTCCCGCTCGTCCTGAAACTTGAGTGAAAGATCGTCGCGAAGCTTCGAGGGACCATCGTGAGGTATTGAGATTCCCTGCGATCGCCCTGGAAGCACCGCGCTGCCAGATGCGCGACGGAACGAACAAATTCCGGCGGTGGTGTTGGCGTCGATGGTGGCGCAGATAGCAGCGTGTTGCTGGACGCGATTCGCACGACAATTGTGATTTATGACATGTCAGTGCGCGGAGGATGCGACCCACGGCGAGGACTCGGACTCGGACGAGATGAGGCGCGAGTTCGAATGAAAGGGGAAGCACATGCATTACTAGGCGCGCGGAGTGGACACATCCACTCCTGACAGACTCGGTACGCCCAGAATTCCGGCCGAACAGATCGATCTCCCCGTTCGAGCTGATACGAGATGATGAACAAAATGAAAAGAACAGCAGGAGCGGGCCGGGTGATGTGGACATGGACGGAACGAACAGATCGCTCCAACAGATGGGGACCGGGATGACGGTGTAGAGGAGTATTCGATGCGATTTCGGGCGCGTCAAGGTGGATGGTTGGTTTTCCGGCTCCAGATAGGGAACAAATTGGTATCGTTAAATCAAGAGAGAACCGACGCTTGGGTGTACAGGGCAGCACGATGGGTTTGAGTCGCCTTGGCACAGCGCAAGTCCGTGGCCGTGGCAAAACTGAATAGATCCGACGCAGATAAGATTGGACATAGGATATAGCAGACCTCAGCGTGCGAATGCGTTGAACGGATCTTGGTGTTGATTCATCGTTCGTTCCGTGATTTGTGATTCGTCACTTGGCCTTGATTTAACTTAGTTGGTTTTTTTTACTGGAGGAAATGCAGCGCAGCATAGGGTGGTACAGGACGGAACGGAGAGAGAGAATAAGCCTTCGAGAGTGACGTGGAGAAGATGAACGAGAGGAAAAGCAGCGCGGCATGTCGGTCACATCGGAATCGGATTCAGCCCAGGGCCCAGACAGATTGGATTTGGATTTGGATTTGGATTTGAATTTGGGTGCGGGGGCTGGGGCGAGTACTAAGCGAGCGACGGCGGTGCGACCGCTGACACGAAGTCTGTGACATGCATGTAGGTTCAAACGCGGGTGAATACTTGGGAGAGTAAGGCCCACAGCACCTCCGAGTCTTGGACAGGCACCAGCCTGATTGCGCACGGAACAGCAGAGGTCTTGGTGGGACCGTGACTTCATTGTTGTTGGTGTTGTTCAAGTTGTTGTTGCTGTTGCTGTCGTTGTGATCCAGATGAACGAGAAGAAAAGCAGCGCAGCGCGGTATGTCGGTCAGATCGCATTCAGCCCAGGACCGACCACGCAGATCACCGTGACATTGATATGGAGCAGATTGGATTGGATTGGATTTGTGTTTGGGCGTGGGTGCGACTACCTGAAGATTAATATTCGACTCAAGTAGTAGCGAGCCTGGACGGCCGGGGAGTCTGTGACATGCGGAGACGCGGACTGCAGTAAAATCGCCGGCAACCAGAGTCAAACGCAATTAGTTCTAGTACTTAGTAGGAGGAGAGTAGCGCACAGCCGCAGGCAGCACCGCTTGGATTGCGCCCGGAACAGTAGAGGTCTTGGTGGGAGCTCGGTGTTGGTGTTCAAGTTGTTGTAGAAGTTGTTGTTGTAGAAGTTGTTGCTGTCACTGTCGTTGGTGTGATTCGAGATCGGATTCGGATTCAGCCCAGGGGCCAGACAGATTGGATTCGGATTCGGATTTGGATTTGGATTTATGTTTGGGCACGTCAACATAATTGGGGCGGGGTGAGTAGCGAGTGCGACCGCTCCCACTCTGTGACCACTGACAGGGTTTCAAACGCAATTGCTACTACTAGTAGGAGGAGGAGGAGTAGGAGGAGAGTAGGCGTACAGCACCGCTTGGAGTCTTGGACAGGCGCCAGAGGACAGATCTTGGTGTCTGTGTCTGTGCCAGTACTTGCTTCTTGGTTAATGGTCGTTGATTTCAGATGAGCGATGAGCGATGAAGGGATGGGGAAGTCGAGGACGGAGAGAAGGACGACGTGACAGATCTTTGGAATGCGAACAGATCTTGGGGGATTTGGTTCGAGGTGACGTGACAGGACTCAGGACTCGGGACTCAGGACGGGCAAGGCAGATTGGAGCGGGTGCGATTGGAGGGGCGTGGGCGAATTTGGGTATTTATTTGGGGAGAATACAATTCGGTGGGCGCGAGCTCTCCTCTGCAGGGAACGCGCAAAGTAGATCGATCAGAGCAGAGTCTTCGGAACACAAGGTTTGCTTCATCAGCTCAGCGTCAGGCGCGAGTTAGTTAGTTAATTAGTTAGCCAGTACATAAGGTTTGTGTGCATGCGGCTGCGCGAAGCACCGCGGAAGGCAAGGCAGATAAGATAGCCGAGCCGATGGGAGTGCGAGACTTGCAGCAGATGGATGGAGCGGAGAGGCACGCCGCGACACGGACACGGACACAGACACAGACACAGGGAGGCGGTGCGGGGTGAATGATATCTAATCGCGAATCGCGGGATGCTGGATGGATGATAGCGATGCGGTGCGATGCGGATGTCCGAGGACGCCCGGGCCAGGGTGAGCGCAAGAAATGTGTGACGTTGGGATTTAGTTTGAGCACGATGATTGGAGGGAGGGAGGATCGCTGATGTCGAGGTCGTCGATCCGCTCGCATATCAGCGCGCGACGATGGATGGATGAAGCGGATCCGCGCCGTCGTGGATATGAAATCAGTTGGCGAGGATTGGCAGTGGGTGATGGCCCGATGAGGGCGTCTTGCGGGGCGAGGCGGCGTGTTGGGGGATCTGATGGGCAGACTAGATCGTCCCGGTGATAGACCATCTGCGTACAGCCGTTGGGCTGGCATAATGAATGTGTCCGATAAGGAGGGCGCGAGTGACATGTGCTGGTACGCGATTGGCTGGATGCAATGAATGAAGAAGCTGATGGCCGTATGATCCGAGGAGCGGCGGTGGGAAGCGAGTGGCCTGATGGAGAGGCGAGCTGGTTTGGTGACGAAACAGGGCCGGGCTCTCTTTTTTTTTTTCATTCGTTGATCAATCACATTGATCTGGACAGTGCCCAATGTTTGGCGGGTAGGTGGTTTTGCCTCGGCTTAAATACGGAGGGGAATCAGAACTCATCATCCATCATCAGCGAAAAGGACCGTGTCGAGCCCAAGCCCACTCCCAAAGACAAGGACACGAACGTCGACCCCGCCGCGTACGACAACTTCGAGTCCAAAACTAGTCCCAAGACTAGTCCCACCCCCAGCCCTAGTCCCCGCTCCATGCCCCACCGCGTCGAGCCCTACCCGACCATGTCCCAGCCCGCAACGTATCCATATCCCGCCCCCGCGCCCCCAACCGCCAAGAACCGCCGCTCCCCATACGACCGCCGCGCGTCCCCGCCCCCCATCGCCACCCTCCCAACCCACTCCGGCTCCCCCTCCCCCTCCGCTTCCTCCCTCGACCGCAGCGCCGTCTCCACGCCCCCCGTCGGCGCCCGCCGCTCCCCGCCCGCCCAGCAGCAGCAGCAGCAGCCCCCGCCCCCCGCGCACCACTACGCGCCGTACGACATCCCCCGCGGGTACGCCGCCCCCGGCGGGTACATGTACGCGCCCGCGCACCACGCGCACGCGCCCCCGCCGCACGGCTACCACCACCACCCCGACGACGCGCAGCGCGCGTACGAGCACGGGCACCACGCGCAGACGCAGCAGCACCACTACGCGCACCCCGCGGCCTTCCCTGGGGGATACGTCCCGTACCCGCTCCCGGGCACGATCCTCTCCGCGCCGATGGCGCCGCCACAGGGGGCCGGGGCGAATGGGAATGGGGGTGCGGGTGGGGGAGGTGTGATCCAGGTGGTGCACACGGACGACGCGGCGACGAAGCTGAGCGACCGCGTGCGCCGCCGGTGCTTCAACTGCTGCACGACCGACACGAGTACGTGGCGCCGCTCGAATTTGAGCCCGGGCAAAGTCGTGAGTTGTTGTCTCGCGTTCTTGCAATAGCTGCGCGTGATTGACACATTCGTTCGCATCACAGCTCTGCAACAAATGCGGCCTTTTTGAGCGTACGCACTCGCGCCCCCGCCCCGAGCAGTTCCCGCACAAGCGCGGCCCGCTCGCGAGTTCGACGCTCCGCTCGCGCTCGCCGCCTGGGGTCACGAATGCGCAGGTGGGCGTCTTTCCCTCTTTTCCTTCTTTCCTTCCACTATCCTTCCTTCTATTATCCTTCTTCATCCTTGCCACTTTTCTATCCTCCGCATCCACCCCACTTCGCCCCCCTTTCTCGCTTGTTTCATTCATTCTGCTCGCTCCGCCCCCACACCACTACGCCACACTATACCTACCTCGGGCGAATTACCTTTTTGGGCATTTGGCCTTTTTCGTTTGTCGTCCTCCATCGTTTCGTTCCCGTCATTCCCCCCCTCCGCATCTACGCCCTCCCCACGGACCGCGCGTCCCCTTCATCCTAATCCCGTGTCTCTCGCCTCCCACTCCGTTACCTCGCCCCTTTATCGTACCCCCCCGCGTCTCCCACTCCGTCCACCTGCCGCTCCTGTCTTCCCTTCTCCGTCGCCTGTCTTTTCCCTCACTCCTCCCTCCTCGTCCTCCTCCCTCCCCTCGTCCTCCTCTCTTACCTCCCGCTTTATCGTCGTCTCGTCCCCCCTCTCTTCCCCCTCCCTCTCCCTCCGCCTTGTCCTCGTCTCCTCCCTTCTCTCGCGTTCATTCCCCTCCGTACCTCGTCCCCTCTCTCCCTCGCTTTCCCTCGCGCCCGCGTATCCCGTTCTTTCCGCCCTTCGCTCCCTTTATCCTCCCGCTCATCCTCCCTTCGTACGTACCTACCTCCCCCCGCCTGCACCCTCCTCGTCCTCCGCCCTCACCTCCGCCTTGTCCTCGTCCCCCTCCCTTTCCTCCCGCTCCCGCTTGTCATCGTCTCGTCTCGTCCCTTCTCCCTCCCCCTCCTTCACCCCTCCCTCCCCTCATCCCCCCGCCTGCACCCTCCTCGTCGTCCGCCCTCACCTCCGCCTTGTCCTCGTCTCCTCCCTTCTCCCTCCCTCTCCATCACTTACTTCCTCCCTTCTCTCTCCTCCTCGTACCCCTCCCTTACCTCCCTTTCCTCGTACCCCTCTCTCCCGCAAGAACCCAACACTAACAACCCCCTCTTCTTCACAGCCCTACTACGCCCCGCCCCCGCCCCCCTCCTCTACCTCCGCCCCCGCACCGCCCACCTCCTCCGCCAACGGCGCCCCCCACCTCCGCCTCCGCCCCGCCGTCCGCCAACGGCAACAACACATCGATCTCGCACCCCAGCACGCCCAAACCGCCCTCCACCTCCACCTCCGCGAACGGAAACGCCAATGGCACCGGCGCCTCCCCGCGCCTCCCCGGCGTCGACTCGTGGCTGGGCAAACGCGAGCGCGCGGGCGAGGGGGAGGGCAAGGGGAGCCCGCGCGAGCGTGAAGAGGAGGGACAGCGCCGGGAGAGGGAGAGGGATGAGAGGAGGGTGCAGGAGGAGAGGAGGGGGGGGAGCGAGGAGTGAGTGAGCGCCGCGTGCGTGCGTGCGTGAGGTCGTGCGCTTCCCGCTCGACCTCCCTCGCCGGTCCTCGCTCAGTGTATTATTTATCCCCCCCGCCCCGCCCCGCCCCGCCTACCCCCGACTCTCGACTGCGTCTGCTTTTTTGTTGATCGATCGATGACGGTACATTTGTATTCACCCTCGTATTCTTTCCCTCCCCCGTCGACACTCATACTACTACTACTACTACTACGACTTTTTTGGTACCCGCCCCCCGTCGCTGTTTCTTGCTCCTGCTACCTCGCTATCCCGCCCTGTCTCGTCTCGTCTCGTCTCGTCTCGTCTAGCTATCATACCTACCTATTGTGTACATGTACGTACATAGCACGCGGCTAGCCCGCCCCCGCCCCCAGAAGGCGAAGAGAAGAAAATGTGTATAGGATTGTCAATGATGTCCGTGTCTAAGTGTGTGTGTGCTTGAGTACTATGATTATCGAAACCTGCGTCCATTACTCCCACTCCTCCACCCCGCGTCGAACGGGCTCATCACTCATACATACCACACACCTATTTATTTATTCGCTCCTGAGGGCACCGCGTCTTGGTAGTTCTTGCGGTATCGAAATGCAGCGCGCAGAGACGAAAAGTCTACGTCATGCGTGTGCGTGTGTGATTTTTGCGGGTGTGCCGCGTCCGACTTTCTCCGGACCTGCGCCCAAGCTAAATTTGCTATTGGAGTGATCGTGTTGGCAGTGGCGTTGGCGTTGGCGGTGACATGGAAGGAAGAAGAAAGAGAAAGAGACGCGGGTCAGAAAGATGAGATCACTCATCGTACGTTGGCGCCTTCCCTTCCATGCCAGTGCTTAAGAGCTGTTGACACAGGGACGGATAGAATAACTTATAAGAATATAAATAAATAAATGCATCTGACTTGGAGGAGGCGCGCGTCTCACTGAGTGTCGGGCGGCGGGCGCTCCGAGTTTTTGTCGGACGCCCACTGCGGAGTGTCGGGGGTAGGTGGGAGATTGATATTGTGAGAGCGGGAATATGTACGTCAGGTATAGGGTGTTTCAGATATATTATTTCGAGCCCAACTTCAAGGCCGATTTCGAGCCCAACTTGGTTCCAACTTCAGACACAATTTTTCACCATTTGCTCCTGGGAAGCCGAAATGAATGGGGGAACTTGAAGCATGAAGTTGGGCTCGAAATTGGGTTTCAAACCGTGGTCCGTAGCACGATTTGACATCCAACTTCGAAA
Source organism: Mycena galericulata (assembly GCA_029289565.1). Classification (NCBI taxonomy): domain Eukaryota; kingdom Fungi; phylum Basidiomycota; class Agaricomycetes; order Agaricales; family Mycenaceae; genus Mycena; species Mycena galericulata. Next base: position 56,766 of record JARKIA010000487.1, read on the forward strand.
TCGGAACTATTTCGTGTTCCAACTTCGTGCGAAGTTCGGCTTCAAGTTGGGTTTGTAAGGAACGCGCTACTTTCGAGCTAAGTATTACCGCTCTTCTTTTTTTTCGGGTTGGATGGGATTCGACTTAGTTGAAGGAAGGAGGGAGGGAGCATGGGTGGCGGAATAATGGGTACCGTCGTAGGACAGTACAGAATTAAATGCTCACTCGAATTGAGTGGGTGTCGGTGGACCGACCGAGGTCGAGGCTCATAAAGACAAATTGTTTCAAGTTGGCTGATCGAAGGCGGACTATTGGCTCAGCCTTATTCCGCGCGATGTGAACCTAGCATGCGTTTGAATGACGAACAACACAAAATCGGAGTGCGACAGTTTGAAAGTCGCGCTTCTCGGTGCGGAGTGCTTCGGGCACGTCTTTTCGTGGAGGCGATCGAATGTAATTCGTGCGTTTAGCGACCCTGTAAATATTGCAGTCGAATAAATATCTACGCTCACCAAGTTCACTCAAAGCGCGTCCAGGTCCGTAATTTGAAGGCTGGTTATAGTCGAATGCCCATTGCAGACCTTCGCTTAATTCCTGGGCGGGTAATAAGTTGATTTGAGTTGAATATGCCAGTGTGCTTTTGAATCCCGATGGATATTACGGCCAATCTATCGTTCAGGAACTTGAACCATGAAACTCGGAGTAGGGGATGCGTCCGAGATTTCCGATGCCTTCTCAGCCGTTGCTTGGGATCGATCTCCGAAGTCAAGAAGGCCCACGACCCGGGTGGTGAGGGGCTAAGAGAAATAGTAACAGCTGCATTTCGGCCCAAGCGCTCAGAGGAAGGAAAGACTTGTCTGATAATTATGGCGTTAGTCGCCAACCCGGAATTGTGAAGCTAGCGCACAGTCGTAGTACCAATGCAATACGGGCTGTGGCGGAGGATCGTGCGTAATGCGAGCCTTGTAAGGTACGCGTACGCGTGCGCCGCCGCACGCCACAATTGCCAATCAGCCTTCATTTTCACGCAATTTGATGAAGGTGATTGAAGGCGCGGATCTCCGCATCAGTCATCACTAGCGGTGCTGCGGCATCAGATGTATTATGAGTTGAACGGTCCTTGGAACGCGGAGTTGAGAGTCTAAGAAGGTACTCTTGCGTTTTCTTTTCGGGCTGGATCAACGTTATAATGGCGAAGGCTCTCGCCACGGCGATGGGACGTCGAAATGAAAGGCGTCCCTGGACCGCGATCCCCTTGAACCTAAGAAATTGCCCCGGAAAGAGAAGAAGGACAGCAAGTGGCGATAGAGCGCGAAAGACACATGACGAAACTGTTTATATACCGTGCGGGGCTCTATGGCCGCAGCGCGGGTCGCTTAAAAATTTAATGGTGCGGCGTTCTAGTGGCGCTCCATGTGGCAAGAGCGAATGCTGCCGACTGATTCGTGGCCTGTTGCGTGAGAAACCCGGAGTATAAGGGGTGAGATAAGGCGCCGACGGACCCTGGGTTTACTCGGCGAAATTATATTACCAATGACGCGTGGTTATTCTCTTTCTTGTAGGAAAAAAATCACACAAATGCGCACAAATGTGGAGGTTTGGGAGAACTCTCCAAAAGAGGGCTGCGATAGGTGATTGAATCAAGTATGATACCGCGTCGGGATCCGCGTGATGCCGTCGGTGGCTGCGCCGTCATCACCCGCCCTGACTTTTGGCACGATGTCCGAAATCCAAGGAACTGGGCGCTTATGATCCCCGAAGAAAAGCGCCCCTCTTTGGGAAACGAACCGCCGAATTAGGCAAGGCCGGCACGTTGCTCAGTATCTGATGTCGTATCTGATGTCGGAGATTGCCTCCTTCCGACGACCAGCTGGTTCAACAGCCTTTCCTGGAGCCTGGACTGCAGCCGAGGACAAGGCGAGGTACGAACGATGCATATCATTGACACTTCGTCTACGCTAATTTCCTCTTTCCTGCACTTACTTTTTTTCCTGGCGCCGCAGGTGATAGAACTTCGATGTCAGTCACACAGCTCGCTATTTTACGCCTAGAGTAATTCCGGACAGCTTCCGTGGCTCGTCCCGTCCAGTCTCGTAAAGAGTCGTACGGTATCCGGCCAAGACAAAGGTGCGCTGACACGGGAGAAGGTGCGCACCGCCCCTGATTCTATATCACTCAAAAAATATACTCACTTCCCTCGCGGCCATCGAATACCCTTTGGCACGCTCGAGCCCATAGGCTTGGGTTCGCGCTCCACAACCACGCTTGAAAGCATACCGGTGTGTAACTCGGCATTCGGTAGGAGATTAAATTTAGTAGGGAAGCTAAGTATGGAGCTTCGACTTCAAGCTGATGAGCAATCCCCGCTTTCTCCGGAATTCTTCTGCCATGCCGTTGATGCAAGCTGGCCCGGCTGGAGCATTCGGGGGCGGTTTTGGTTCGTGAGGACTAAAATGGGACTCGTACTCACCGTATGACGGGAGCTCAGCCCCCAGGCTACAGCACGTCGACGGTCTGGACATTTTGATCTTTGGATGGCGCTGATTTCGTCGCTTCAGCTGCGAGCCAAGATTAAACACATCGTAAGAGCCGTTTCCAGACCGGACCACAAATACTCGTGGTTGTGGACGATTACTCATGACGTGTTTAATTGTGGGCAGATTCCATCTCATGGCGGTGACCGATCGCTGGAAGTCAATTTTCCCGCGTCAGATGAACACAAGGTATTGACTAGAAGTGACCCTGATTAGGAAGCTTTGGGAGCGGTAAAATTAAATTTGGAGACCGAACATATCAATGGAAACGGAAGGTTGGACAGATCAACGGCCGCATCAAACCCCACCTATCAGCGATGCATGCATTCTGCGCATCCTGTGGATCTAAAATCGGCCACCGAACCTGTAGGATTATGAATTGCTCCGCAGGACGGCGACATAAGTTGAACGGAAGACGGATAATCAATGATTATCAAAGTTGACTTGAGGCTATCAAGCGACGGACAGATCAGCGTTGGGAAGAGGTTATCAGGGCCTGCAATCAGTTCGGAAAAACGGGGATGACTACACGCTACGGGGCCATTTCATCATCGACGAAAGGACAAATAGATCGGGTAATATATAAATTCTCATCCTGATACTCCCCCTCGGGCGAATGAAAGGGAGCATGCAACTTTGAATTCTTCAGCAGAGAATTCCGATGCATCCAGTCGAGACGGGAGAAGGGAACAGCCGAAATCTAAATCTGGCCAGCAATGTCGCGAGGCACGAGGTCATTCGGTCTTGGGGATTGAGGTAAGAAAACGGGTACTTAGACACGCTGCAAGAAGTACCAGCGTTAGAATATTCAGGGGGCGTTAGTGGTGATCATATTGAAAGAGAGCCAGCATCGGGCACCTGGGGGCACCAGTACGGCGGATGGTCGAGTGGCGTAATGCAAGGTCCATCATTTCGTCTGGTCCTGATAGAAGGAGCGAAACAAGACAGATATATCTCCACCAACGTTGAGTTGAGAGACATACATGCGACAGGTACCGGACTTCTTCGATGTTTTTCAAGGGACGGGGACGCCTTTACATCACCTCTGAATGACCGCGAAGTGTTGAAAGAACGCACGACTGTCACTGGCTTATGTCGCGCCACAGAGAACGGACGCTAAGAACAAACCAGTCAGGATGGCAGATCTGGATGCACGACGTCATTGACGGGGCGGGGCCAGGGAACTATAAACGCTATCACAGATGAATGCTTGATCGTTTACAACGTGATCAAATGCAATATAACCGGCTTAGAGACTTGGTTTATGTGTACTGTCAAACACGGTGGCACGGAATCACTTTGATGATATCATTTAACGGTGTTCTTGGGAAATAACGTGGAGACCTTAAGCTTAAGAATATATAGGGAACAAGGGAAATGAAATAGACCCAGGCTCGAACATATACCCGGTAAAATGGTATCCGAAAGGTGTCTTGAATCCCACGCGTGTGGGTATGAGTCTCTTCATGTCTTGTCCATTCCCTCCGGTTTGCGAGATTGGCGCCTGGGGTGGCCTGGTCTCTGACCTCAGTTCCTGCCACAGTGATGGTGTGGTCAGAACAAGCATTTGCGCGTTTGAACTAAGCATAAGGAGAGATTCCTCACCGATGACGTCAGTCTTGGCTCCGGGGTGAACAACGGAAGTACACCTAGCTACGACCTCGGAAACATGTTCAATCAGCCACGTCGAGTCGGAAATTAAGGAGGAAGGGCCGCCGTCTAAAGCGAGCCATATTTCCAATGGGATTGAGGAGGAGAACAAAGACTCAATTCTTGTCGGTGTAACACTCTTGTTCCTAGACGACGTTCTAGCCGCAATTATGGGCTGAAAGTTCTTTCGATATTCCATACATTTCATGGTCCCGACAGCCACTTTCTGGCACGAGGGGTTGTCAAAAGAAAGGTCTTTTCATTACCGCGTGACCTGGCTGGAAACCAGTGTCGATGTGGCCTCCGTGAGGTTCAAACACTCGTTGGAGGGTCTCAATACTTCCGCTCTTTCGGTAGCTGTTGGTAATTCCGAGGACGTACTGGAAATCCTCATTGATTCACAGGGTACGCGAATTGTCTCCGCCGCCGCCTACTCGAGTGGTTTTACACCATTGCGCCTTGAACTAAGTAAGAGGCATCACATGTGTCACCAATTAACTACCGTGGAGGATTGAACAAATGATGCCGCAGGTGATTGCTCCGACCATTCCACTGCGTGTGGTCAGTGAATCGGAGCCTAGGATTTTTCTGGGGACGAGGATTGAAACGGAAGATGATGTCGTGTCTACATAAGTTGTTTGCAATAATTACGAGGGCGGTATTGAGCCGACAAACCTTTTCGTGTCACGAAATCGGTCATCACATGTCGACTTCATCGCGGCTAGTTCAATATTCGTGGAGGGAACAGATCTTCTCGGCGTCTCTCAAGTATTAAAGATCAAGAAAAAATCGGACGTTGGCCAAGGAGGAGGAGGACGAGATAATAGGCTCTAAAAATCAGAGTACAATTTTTTTTCTGAATTTCTACGTCGGGATATGCTACATGAGTTTGGTTGAGCGATTAATCATCGAAATATTCCGAGAGTCTGACATGCAACTGGATCATTCAATCACAGAAAAAATAGATGTCCGACTTTGACTATAGAATATTCGCTGTGGTAAGTATTCACAATTCAATTTCCACTACATATTCAAGAAGTGCCATAACTGTTTGGATCTTGAGGACATTACGACCCAATGGTCCCGCAATATGAGATGATACGACCGCGATCGAACCGCCGGCACTGATCAGCCATCGGTCGGAGCCCACAATTTCAGCGGCAGATGGTGAAGAGCGCTTCGGCAATTGATCGGCAGATCGGAGCCACTGCCAAATCGGTCTCCGTGTGATGGCCATATCTATGCCGGTAGCAGCCGGTGGCTGGGACTCGCAACCTAAGTATTCACTCAAGTTGCGCTGAGAATGATTTTGACTTACGGCCTGAAAGGCTACTATCTGAGCTCAAGGAAATGTACGTACAATTTTTTTGTGTCCGTCGGGCCCCTTGACGTTGACTGCTGCCCGCCAAGCTCGGAACAGATGAAAAACCGGGCATTTCATCCGACCAGACCTACGGGTCTCAATATTTAACGATACAGAGAAGATTAGCATGGCCCCTGCACAAGGATGACACGCTTTTCCGGAGTGGTAGACCTACGGGTCTCAATATTTAAGGGCATTTCATCCGACCGATTGAAAAGGGGGTTTATAAACACCGGTTTATCACCTGGATTACAAACCGGGATCAAAATCCCGAAGTCCAGAGCACTCAGAGCAAAGTGCACGGCGGTAGACAGGAAGTCGTCTATGCCAGCGTCAGGCGCCTTGGATATTAAAGTTAGACTAATACTCCAAGGAGGGGAAAACTTGAATCTCGCCAACGTTAGTGGAGCCTAGCCGGAAAAATACATTAGCGGCGGCGAGTACATGCCCAAGAAGAGCTAGCGAGTATTTTTATGTCGTGTCTGTTGGCATATGACTGACCTGTTATGTTGCATTACCAGTTGTCTTGGGACGGTAAGCCAGCGAACTATATTCTCGACTGGGTGAGAGGCCAGGAGCACCGACACGTTATCCTGAATTCCTTCTGCTAGGCACCGAAAATTTACCCCACTTGATCATTTTCAACGGAGTGGCGGCGTTCAGCCCAATTTGCACAGGGGAATGCCTGGCTTAGTTATTCATACGCGAGACTTGAGAGGAATTGTGGCAGGATCAAACCGCAGGACCGTCTGCGAGTCGGAGAAAGTCAGGAATACCTATGCCATCACTCCCATCAAACAGCATCGTGATTGCGTCGGCCATCTCCGACCTTTGCTCCCTCCCACCACCCGGTCTCAGACTAGCTCTAGATCTTTTGACCTACCAGTCCTGTGCGTGAAATGATTTCTGGATCAGATATGTTGTTCTAAGCTAATAACAACTGGTGCTCATTGTCGGGGGCTGGGGCTGGGGCTCTCAATCCAGTGGCTCCAGTGAAAAACACCCACTTCACGCAACTTCACGGGACGTCCCGCGAGTTGCGACGACCAGTGGCAGCCCAGCGCTGACATCGCGTCGAGACCTTTCTTTTAAAAACTGGATTTTCTGCCGCCTCATCTTCTACTGCCCAGGTTGACTGACACGCGTACATCTATCAATTTTGACATGGTACTGATAATGATCTGGATGGGCGGCTCTGCAACCTGTGGCTGCTGTCACCCATATTTTCCGCCTCAAGTCGTTTCACTCGGTGACAGAGATCCCTGGTCCTTCTCTTCTCCCTTTTCTCCTCATGATGAGGCCAGCCCTATATTTCTTTCTTTACGGCACTTTGGCCGGTCTTACCTTCGTTTCTGGTTTGCGGAATGTTACTTTGGACGACAACGACTCCGCTATAGTCTATTCTCCGGGATGGGACGTCTCCCGTGGCAATGATTCTTTCGATTTCGGCGGATCGTTGCACTTCAGTGACAACGAAACGGTCTCAGCGTCTCTAACCTTCCAAGGTATGCCCGAGACTTTTGTGTCGAGCAGAATATCTGAAGCCTCAGGACAGGCGTCGCTGTATACCTGATGGCCCCGTTCTGGTCATCCAGTGTTGGTGCACAGGTTGCAATCGACGCTGGCGAGCCATTCGTGATTGACCTTGAAGCAGTCATGAAGCGCGGTCTGGGTCAGGAAACTCTACAGTCTCAGGTTGTCTGGGGGGCGACGGAACTTCCCAACACTCAACACACCCTCGTTATATCCATGCCTGCCGGGTTTGAGTATGTAATCCTGGATGGGCTCATGTACGTGGTCTTTTCCTTCACTAATCTATTATTCATGCTTGTTTAGATACTCTGTCCTCGACGAAGATGCTGCGGTATCAATTTCAACGACGGAGAGCACTTCTTTCAGTTTCACGACAATAACGACCACAGAATCATCGACTTCATCTCCATCCTTCATTTCAACATCAGTCGCATCTCCATCTTTCACTTTAACCTCGCTCGTTAGCACAAGGACAACTCGATCTTCATCACTATCCTCCTCTTCTCATCTACCATCAAGTTCTACTAGCCCGCTCACTGTAGTCCCTATCAATGTCGCCACATCATCTCACAGCTCCATTTCTGTCACCACGGTGAGCGCGACTCCGGAAGTGAACTTGTCGACAAATGGTAGTCTCAAGCGATCAATTGCAATCGGCAGCATTTTTGGTGCAATCATGGTGCTATTGGCCATTCTCGCGCTCCTTTTCTGTCTCCGGCGGCGACGCATACGGAAGCGCAAGGAGCAGTCCTACACTTGGAGCCAGAAGTTCACGCCTTACGCATCACACCCCACACGCATCGCGACTGGGCCACCACCACGTCAGTCTAGTGCGCCTCGCTCCCCGTTTCAGTACGCGCACTCTCCGACAACAGCTGTTCCATTGCTCCCTGCAGCGCCACCTGCCCGCCGGATGCCGCGTTCACCGCTCGCGACTGCGCCGCCAATCATGCCACCATCACCCTCGCCACGCAGCACACAGTTTCCTGTATCATCCATTCCGGTGCCATCGTCACCCATGCCGGCAACCCCGCTTCCGCTCACGCCAGTCCCACCCGTAACTCCCGGTACACCATGGTCGACGCAAAAATCACAGCGGTTCTCCACGTCTTCGGCGTACTCGTACCAGTCGTCCTCGGTCGAGTCCGGTGTGGGATATGGGTGGACTACGCCCTCTCTCGTTGGTATCCACCCATTCTCTGCATCTGCTGAGGCAGAGTCCAGCGCGAGCGGGTCGACGAGCAGGTTGGCAACCAAGGCAGCGGATACGGCTCCGCTTACGCCTAAGCTTAGTGAGAAGTCTGCGGCGGCGCTGTTCCATAGCGCCGATGCGGAGGTCCAACGATTCTCTGCAGCACCGGCCTATCAAGAGAAGGATGCTCGGCGTCTGTTTGCCGTTGAACGTCCTCGAGCAGGGAGCCGGGCGTCAGAAGCTGCGCCTCCGCTATACGAGCCTTAGTTTCGAATTATCGCTTTTCAAGGAAATTGGGTTCTTGATCAATGCGAGTGTATATTAATCATGTATGCTCATTAGTGAATTTCTGCGATGCATATTCGAAATTTCGAATTGACGGGGCGGGGGGAACGTTGAACGACGCAAATTGGATGGTCAATGATTTGCTCTAATATCACGGCAATACGGCTCGAAATGCTGAAGCATCCACCCACACAGGGATGGAACCTTTCAACCGGCTTTACACTCCTTTCCCTCTCAAGAATCCAACGGATTCGGCGTTATCGGCTTTTTTCGGCTTTCAAGCGACATCAATTCCGCTCACGTGCATTTGACATCAGCGCTTTTTTCCTTTGTGCCTCCATGAGGTTTGGTGTCTCAACGAGTGGCTAGTGCGTTACCTTTGCGGCATCGTTTCCACAAAGACTTACTCTACTCTCACAGCACTATGTCTTCTTCGCATGAGCTATCCCAGAGCACTTATGCGACGCAGCGCAAAGAAATGCTGTCTTTGATGAACAAATTGCGATCTGTGGGTGCTCAGGCGGAATTGGATCTACCGCGGATTGCTGTTATTGGGAACCAGAGCGCAGGTACGTGGTCCTCAGCTTATGCTTTGGGCTTTCTCTCATTCATTTCGACGTAGGCAAATCTTCAGTCGTTGAGGCGATTTCTGGGGTACGGCCTGCTCTCATTTGGTACAGAAATGCACACCAACGGTTGAAAATTTCTAGATCAAGGTGCCTCGCGAGTCGGGCACCTGTACAAGATGCCCATTCGAGTGTCGTATGGCGTCCGCTTCCGAATGGGCGTGTCGTATATCTATCCGGCGCGAATTCGACATGGCCGGAAAACGACTCGGCGATGTCTCCGAAATGCCTTTCGGCGGCCTTATCACTGGCAAGGACGCGGTTGAACTGATGCTTCGACGTGCGCAGCTAGCCGCCTTGATCCCTGATGCCGATGTTGTGCGCATCTTGAAAATGGGTCTCGAAGAACTGCGGGAAAGCTCTCAGAATGGAAAGACCCCGTCGTTCTCCAGAAACGTCGTTTGCATCGATTTAGAAGGTACATATTGCTCGCAGTTCTTCTGTAGCAGTATTGACGCGAGATCGTGGCTAGGGCCCGACTTGACGGATCTGCAATTCGTTGATCTTCCAGGTACGATCTACGACTCACGCCTTTGCGTTCAGCTCACCCATCTCATAGGCATCATTCAAAATGCAACCGCCAACGACGTACGTTTGGTGGAGGAGATGGTCGTCGAAAATATTCGGGGAAATTGCCTCATACTTGTCGCCATACCAATGACAGGTAAGTTTCGGTTTTCTTTTCCGGCGCAATTTAAACGGGGCACTGCAGATGATATAGAGAATCAGAAAGCAATGACGCTGGCCCGTGAACAGGATGCTGACGGCATTCGGACGATAGGCATGTACATCCTGCCGTCTTGACCAGTGATGATAATCGACGATAATCACAGGCGTGCTAACGAAGCCCGATCTTATTTCATCTGGCTCGACAAAGGCGCGAGCGCTGTGGCTCGATGTGATTGAAGGGCGTCGCCACAAATTGCACCACGGCTACTATTGTACTCGCCAACCCGATGAGGATGAGCGTGCGAAGGGTATGACCGTGCCCGAAGCGCGAAAGGTCGAAAGCGATTTTTTCGCGCGTTCGGCTGGATGGTCCACATCCATTGAGCAGGAGCGATTCGGAACGGACAAGCTGATATCGACTCTCAGCAGCCTGCTCGTTGAGATCATCGGTGAAAAGTACAATTTGTGTTTATGCATCCAAACCACGTCTAAATATCCTCCAGATTACCCACTATCATCCAGACAGCTAGCACACACCTCGAACAATGCCGTGCGGCTCTTGCAAATTTGCCTGAGCCGTCAACCGAGGACCCGGCGACACACTTGCTGACCCTAATCACGGAATTTTCCGCTGAGATTAAGAATATCGTGCGAGGCTCAGAGGTGCCGAGTGGCCTTATCCAGAAGAACAATGCGGCGTTTGGGGATTTCAAGTTGGCGATTCGACGTACCGCACCGGCCTTTGTCGCCACCGTTCCCGGTGCCGCCGGAACGACGTCGCCGGCGATCTCCAACGATGACGAGGAGGGAGATGTCGGCGCTCAGGATGAGACCGACAGCCCGCAGACACCCATATATTTGACAGACGTTAGGGAAGCACTGCGCAAGTACGTTATGTCCCCGTCGCACCCAAGGATCTCCCTCACACCCGCTTGAATCAACAGAGCAAGGACGCGCGAACTCCCTGGCGATGTTCCCCCCGCCGCTAAGGCCGCTCTCATCGCGGATTTTCAAGATACTTGGGGCGGCGCCACTGAAACCTGCTTTCATCGTGTGCGTGAATCGCTAATGGATACCCTTCTTCAGACTATGGATCGGATATTCCATCGCTATGGTATTCTGAAGACTGTTCTCCGGTCAGTTCAGCCGATTGTTCCACAATCGACAGAGAAGCTGAGCGCAAATGACCCAGGGCCTATTTATACGAGCTAATCACTATCCATACGGACGACTGCGCGAAGTATCTTGAGGCGATTCTCGATATGGAGACGACACCGATGACTCAGAACGACCATTATCTTCAGGCGACAACGGAGAAGTGGGCAGCCAAATACAAGGAGCAGCGTGCAGGGAAGCCAAAGCCCTCCGACGTTACGCAACCGTTTGGAAAACGCAGAAAAATTGAGACGCTCGGGGTACCTCCGCTTGAATCCAGGCCTTGTGCGTGTTGAGTCACTTTTACCTGTGAATTTTCCTCTGATTCTTGGATTATGAAAGTTTCGTTCGCAACGCCACCCGCGACGACCAAGGAGTCCCCCGCCCCCAAACCATTCGGATCATCCGCCGCTCCTATTGGAGGGCCAGGCTTTGGCTCTACTTCAGCAGCCGATGCGTCCACGATTCCCGGCCCGTTTGGAAAGGCCGCCCCCACTGCGCCATTTGCGGGTTTTGGTTCTGCTCCATCGACTGCGACGCCCTCTGCCCCAAATCCGTTCGCGAAGCCCGGCCCCATCTTCGCATCTCCGGGCATTGCTCCTGCTCCAGTCGCGGCCGCGTCGCAGGGAGAACCAGTCGACCAGGCCCTTGCGCTCCTCGCGCTTCTAGGCTACACTGGTCTCACAGAGGACGATCTGGGGAAGTTGCGCGGGGGAGACGAATATGAGACGGAGATTATGCTGATGAGTGGCGTGCGCGCTTATTTCCAGGTAAGACACATTCGTCACTGCAATCTCAGTTGGTATTGATAACGTCTTCGGACCTGTTTTAAGGTTTCATACAAGGTACGTGAACCCAATTGTTTGCAGAAGGACTCTTACTGAACCGCACTTGGTTAGCGTGTCATCGATAATGTTCCCGGCCTCATCGACGGAAAGTTCGTCAAGGCTCTGGCCAAGGGCCTCCAAGCGAACTTGATCCGCGAATTCAAACTGGGGCAGCCGGAAGCACACGCCAAGTGCGCGGAGTATCTCACCGAGGATCCCGCAATCGCGGCGAAGCGCGCGGAGTTGGCGCAGAGGATGAAGATGCTGGAAGGTGTTCAGAGGGATCTCGTCAACTTCGAGAAGTAGAGTAAATTGAATTGAGCCTAACGACTAGTAGCTTTTTTGTGAAAATCCATTTGAGGAGCGCCTGCTAAAGAGTCCGACTAGACCCTGTTGAACAAGGCTTTTACAGGTCGTCTTAGTGTTCGGCGAGGAGCTTTAAGGTTATAAATGGAAGCTATGTTTTTCGTGCCCTTGCGGCGAATTGGACTGGGAGTGAATAGAAACCCAACTTAGACCGTTGACTCTGGCATCTGCGACGCAATGCTCGGGCTACAGTCGCCCGCCTTCTAATTTGTATTTTCCCTCCCAGGCTCGAATGCGGTTCATACACGCTCTGTGCCACTCACCGTGACCGCGAAGATCGGTGTTTGAACATCCTGATATGCCTCTACTGCGTCTGCGCTGTTACATCACGTTGACAAGATCATCTTCATTGTCGCTGTAAGAATCTCGGCTGATGTTAGAAACCCTGCGCAAATATCAGGTGTCTCATTTTTTGGTCACCTTTCAAGAGAAATATCGAGATATGGGCCGAATTCGAACGGAGACGGAACACGGTACAAAACTGTGTTCGGTGACTTCCAACAAAAACACAATGTTTCGATTACTTGGGCCGGGCTTGGACCGCGCTCCCTGCCGAAGAGGGATTCCCGAGGTTCACGTGTGTTCGCACAGCTGTAGACGGACGAGTTCTTCGGAACGACCCCAGTGTCTGCATACGCTGTTGTTTTTGCTTGGTTTCTTTTCGAAATATAACATGGGCATCGGCCGGGCACGGTGAAAGTGCCGCTGCGTGCCGCAGACTGCCGCAGCACAAATTTAGATTGCCGCAGTCAGCGGCAATACTGCCGCAGCGTGTCACACTGCCGCAGTGTCACGCAATTATTGCCGCATGCACTGCAGCAATCTTACTTTTATGCCGCAGCAATGTTCTCTAGGATAAAATAACATCGTAGGTGTCCCTGGACACTCAAGATATCAATATACTCTCGACCACACCCTCCACCGAAGTTGCCTTCATTATGTTGAATAGGTTCAACTTGCAATACATGCAAAAACTTGAACAGTATGTTGAGACAGCTCTCCGGGACGGAGATATGTCCGATACCTCTATTGTTGAGCACGAAGTGTTTGGATGGAGTCGAAATTTAGAGAAGGAAAATATGGCATGTCACGTAGACCGCCGCAGCGAAGGAGAGTGCCGCAGGAGCGGCGCAAGAGTGCTGCAGTGGGGCCTTTGAACAACCGCGGCCATGTCACACTTCCTCTGTGTCAGGCTTATGCTGACGGAGACAACCGCAGGACCGCCGCTGAAAACAGCTCGACTGCCGCAGCAAAGTGCCAGAAGTGCCACTGTAATTGACTGCCACAGTGAGTACTTGCCTGCTACTCAAACTACATACAGTACTTCAGAACTGATGCAGATGGGAACATATCCCTTTGGTTTTGTCCCACATTCGTCTTCGCGAGCTTCTTCACCACGGACAGATGCTCCGCTTCATCATCGAGTGCGAATCGAATTAAATAATTAGGTCACCTGTGCAATATATTGGCATTTAGCAGGCCTCTTTGCTCTATTTGCAAGGATTTTCTGCTCAAGGATATGTTGGTTAATTGACTCAAGCTCTATGTTTCCAAATTGGCGCAGTCACGATGAGTATGTAGCCAGTATACCGCTCGCGAGTGCTTTTCAACCGAGGACTATTTTCGATTAATTCAGTTGAAACTTGGAATTAACGCGTTTGAAACCTAGTAGGCGACTCTGTGCATCTAACAAAATGGGAGGAACCATTTTTCTCAAAGACAATATCTGGTGTACTGAATTATCCTGGAAAAAAAATTGCCGCAGAGTGTCGCAGAGTGCCGCAGGGTGGCTTTGTTGCCGCAGACCCTGGTGCCGCGCGCACCTCAGAAGGACTGTAGACTGCCAAGGATTCAAAATCATGCTTAAACATGCAACTGAACTCAAAGGAAGGTTTCGGGGAAAGATTTGAGTTGTAATTGTAACGTACAAAAATTGCTGCTGCCGCATGGTGGCTGTGTTGCCGCAGACACGAGTGCTGCACGCACCTAAGATGCACCGTAGAATCCCAGAGACTCAGGACCAATCTTGAAACATGGAACTGCATTCCAGGAATGTCTTTAGAAATATTTGAGCTCTTCTGGTGGGGCCAACAACTTGGATCCTGGCACATAAGTTGAAGGACAATGCAGCGTTGAAAGTAAGGAAGGACCCTCGCCGCATGATTGCGCAGGAATTTTGGTAACAGTTGGATGGATAGGGAGTCTCTTCTTGAGGCCTCAGAAATTGGGCCCCAGTTAATGATTATATGGCGGATGTCGTGGTCTCGAGTGTTTTCCCGATTGAGGACTATTTTGTGGTTGATTTGGTTGAAAGGTAAAATGGATCAGTTTGACACGTACTAGGGCATGCCTCACACCCGCAACAATCCAAATCTCCCGTCATCTCAAAAATGATATGTTGGTATGCTTGATCGTACAAAAAAAATTGCCGCAGAACTGCCGCAAACTGCCGCAGGGTGGCTGTGTTGCCGCAGACCGTAGTGCCGCATGCACCTCACAAGTATTGTAGACTGCCAAGGATGTAAAATCAGGCTTGTAACATGTAACCCAACTCCAAGGAAGGTCTTGCAGAAAGATTTGAGTTCTTAATCGTGTCGTACAAAAATTTGCTGCAGACTGCTGTAGGGTTGATGTACTATTGCCACCCACTAGAGTGCTGCGCACAATGAAGAAGCATAGGCTTACCACATTTTGTCAGAATATATTCAGTATAATATAAGAATCATAATATACAGAGAATGGCCTCATATACGGTTGAGAAATATTCACACCATCCTTGAAGTTGGCGGATCAGAAAGTTCACCTGCATTTCAAGTTGAAAGTATCAAACGCAAGGAGGGATACTTTCAGCAGTGTAAGTTTTGCGATGATCAGGGTAAATAAGAGAAGGGAGGGCTTGGGAAATTCTAGACGGCATACGCGATGTTTGGGTTGGACAGATCAAATTCGACGGTGAGCACAAACATTGTTGAATGGCAACATCATGGGAAGGATACATTGAAAGGGGGTTCTGGAAAGGAGTTTAATAGCTTGAGGCAATTAACGATGATAAGAACGTCCGAAAGAACCGTTGGAGTGTTGCAGGGATGAGAAGACTCAGAGTGCCGTATGACTGACGCGGGAGTGCTGCAGCCATGTCACACTGCCGCTGTGTCACGACTTGTACTGCCGCTGACAACCGCAGAACTGCCGCTGACTGACGCAGGAATGCCGCAGCAAAGTGCCAAAAGTGCCGCTGTAACTGCCGCAGACTGCCGCTGCACAATATTTGCAGCTGTTTGTCTAGGTTAGGTTAGGTTAGGGTTAGGTTAGGGTTAGGTTAGGGTTAGGTTAGGGTTAGGTTAGGTTAGGTTAGGTTAGGTTAGGTTAGGTTAGGTTAGGTTAGGTTAGGTTAGGTTAGGTTAGGTTAGGTTAGG
>JARKIA010000488.1:0-72201 GCA_029289565.1 Mycena galericulata
CGTCCTAATTGGGAGTGCTCGTCGCAAACAGCGGTCTTTCAATGTCAAAGACCTAAGCAGCCGGACCATCAAGATTCAGCATCATGTTCTGAGCTTCGTAGAGGTGATATTAGTACAGAGACTTACAGCCTTTTGCGGAACTTAGGGTGCGGCCGGTTTTTTATTTATTTTAGTAAGTTTTCGGCAGAATGGCTATCCTGACCTCAATTCTCAACGAATTCCTTTGGTGGTAGGCTCATTCTACTCGTGTTGCAAATGCGGAGGGCATGACATCTTGCGTTTTTTTCTGAGAACCCCGAAATCATTTATTAGGTCAGATTGGGGTGTTTTGAGCTGTATGAGAGCAGAATATGCCGCACAGTAGCTGTAGTGCTCAGATTGACCTAGAATTTTGATACAATACACTTATGGGTATTCCGGAGGGCAGCAAACACCAGGATAGTGAATGTGACTTGTATTTCAAATTTATTGCTGTTAGGGAAATTCACCCGATATCCTAGAGATCTTAACCATTCCGTAAAACATCAGCGAGAGGGGTTGCAATCCAATTCAGTGGAATTTCCGGGGACAGGGCACGTAGCCGTCTGGAAAATGGATTTCGGCGTATTCTGTGGTTTGTAACGTGAATTCGAGAACGGAGTTGAAAAGCTGAGCTAACTAAATAACGTGTAATTGATCAGCAAGGGCCGATCACCTGTCAATAAGTTGGAAGACCGTCACGGTGATTTGTGTGCTCGTAAACAGTATGGGAATCAATAACCTCTAATATCCAACTTTGCGGTGTACGGATATAAGTGATAGCGTATATCAATCAACCAACAAAACAACTAGGATATAAGTTGCTACGCCCAGTGAAACCGACGAGTGTCAGTCCCCTGCTCAGAGCCTTGTGTAAGGTTGAGGGGAAAGGTTTTATTATAGTAGTGGTTTTATAGAGTGTTGTTGTTATTAGATAAATCGCTTGGTATGCACCAGAACAATATATCCAAAACTAAGAGATGTAAAGCTTCACAGCTATGAGACACAACAAAGCACAGATGATGTCCAAGAGGACAGTGGGCTCAATACCCAAGATTCGGACTAATATCCGACCCGACGTTACTCGGATATAACAATTCCCAACACAATTCCAACAGTTCCAATCACAATCCAATATCCCAATGCAATTCCCGTACACAGTGTTCTCGTACGCAGTGTTCTCGTCAAAGGTGGTGTTCTCAATCCTGTACACAGTGTTCTCGTCAAAGGCGGTGTTCTCAATTTCCGTACACAGTGTTCTGATTCCAATCCCAATGCAATACAATTCCAAAATATACAGGTTTCACAAGCCACTATCCTCTATTATGATAGTGCACAACTGAAAGCCTCGGATCTGACCCTAGTGCAAGCTTATAGCCTACTAGTCGTGGGTGGATACCGTGGTCTTCAGCTACAACACCGTCCTACTTATATACAAACCCCAGAACAAACATGTACAATTCGGATATAAGCATAAATGAGCCAATCTTCCGTATATCCGTCGGATGTCTTCCGTGGTATTGCTATTCCTGTCGTCCTGATTGGTTGTTGAACCTTATCACGCCATAATATCGCCATTTCCGAGTCAGCAAAACGATCATAAGCATCAGTCATCCTGGTCTTATGACTATTTCACATGCATTGCCTTGATGAGGGACAAGATCCCTTATTTCCTAGTCATAGACTAGTCTCCCCTAAGTTATCAGTCCAATACTGAATAGTATAGGTCTGTAGCTTTCGATTGATACCCAATATGTGTTATATCCAGGAATGGGTTCCTAGTAGAAGCACCATCTTGACCTGTTTAGGTTATACCGAAGGTCCGGTATATCACGGATATAAGCTCTTGGCATCGGAACAACTCGGAATACGGGGTTTCCGTATATCCAGGAGTCACATGACCTCGTTGCGTACGCGTCCAACATCACAACATAACCAAAGATAATGCGCATCAACCCAAGTCACTAGTTGGTCTTATATCCAACCTGACGATTTGAGTGATATAATACCCATTGATGTTTAATGGACTGCACAAACCCCTACATGTTTCGGAGCGAGCACTTGCCAGTCACCTCGGCGTATTACCCCCTTAATGACCCGTTACTCTGTGGTAATAGCCCAACTAGCTACTTCTGGGTCTCAGTACTAGTTCTGGATATAAGACAATATAGTGTTTGAATGATATAAGGAAATCGCAAAAAGTGTGCGTTTCACTAGTAGTCATTTACAAGGCTTATCAACGGTCTTGATGTTGGCTTCCTCTCCCGCCCCGCCTCGGTGCCCTGCGAGTCGTAAATTAGTATTCAATCATTCTCCGGGAAGCCCAGAGGTTTATTGATATCGCGCTTTCCGGGAGTTCGGTGGAACACAGCCTGACAGAAAAACCAGATCGTCAATGGATCCAGACAGACGCAGCACTTACTGTTGCGCCTGCAACATCAAAAACAGCATTTATCAGTGCGGTTTTCCAGCCCCAGAGTTGGGCCTATTACAATCCACGGTGCACCTTTCCCACAACAAGAATGCGAAGGCTGCGTGCGGTTCGTTAGCGAAACACGGAGCACTTTGGATGCTCACCGAGGGCATTCTTGCGCGTCAGTGTAGGGTACAAGGGCGGCTTCAGTGTCAGCCATTCTGTCAGTTGGTGTTCTGGTGATTGGCCCTCCTTATAGATGTAGAAAGACGTGCATACAGCCCTGCATACAGCCCTCCCACCGTCAGACAGGCTTCTGATTGTCGGACGTGCCATGCCACCGGGCATCGATCAGAGCGTCTGCGACGACGTCCAGAATTTTCGCACCCTCATTTAGAGTGTTTGAGCGCTTAGAAGCAGGCTCATCGCCTCAAGAACACAGCCGAGTGTAAACCTCTTGATTCCACAAAAGTAGAAGCGGACGATAGCATTCAGTAAGTTAGATATGCTGCCCGAGTCAGTGTCAACGAGATCTTAAGGTGTATATACACACGTGGTTGAGCAAACGCACCGGATTGTATTGATATTCTTCCAGGTCTCAGCGGGTGGGCAACTACTTAGGATGGAACTCATCTGTCAGTATCGCCTTGATTACGAACAAATTCTACGCCATGAGGAGCCGTGGATTCGCTCTAGTAGACGTCGTGTCGTCGCGGGCTATAGAAAGAGCAGGGAAGGCACGGTCCGTGGGGGAGCAATGGTATCTGACGTCGGGCGACAACCATTACGCGTCGTAGAATTTCAGTAGCATGGCCATAATATTTCAGTTAGCTTTAGTTAGCTTTGAGGGGGAAGAATAGTGGGATTCGAACCTTGGAAGAAGCACCCGAATGACATGAGTACTCGTTGAGAAAGAAGACGAAAGCCAGTGATCTGAGCAATAGGATGAACCGGATAGGGGTAGATTTACGCACATGCAAAAATATTCAACAAACTCGGAGGACGAGGACAAGGATGCTTTGAGGGTGTCGCGGTACTTGAATAGAGAACCGTGAGATGGAGATCGCATTGAAATTTACTATGGCGCAGGTGGGATGCGAACTCTGCGGAGTTGAAGTGAGCCCAACGACAGAGAAGTCAAAGAGAATGATGGATAATGTAGATGTGTAATCGAGAGAGCTGGTGGTAACGGCCGAATTAGCGTGAGGGAGAACCATTTTCAAGCAATGATTTAGGACTTACATGTCTTCCTGTAACACCAGCGCGATAAATCCAGGGCCGGAACCCAAAGGGAGAACGCAATAGATAAGAGGAGAACCGGCCGTTGAACAGACCGCAGCGATGCCAAAATCGGCGCAGCTTCACGGTGGGAGAGGCGCTTTTGGAAATGAAAAGGGTGCAGATAGGACTATTGGCTGGATCTGATACGGCGCCTCGAGCGTTGGAGCAGGGAGTTGGATTTGGCTTTAGCTGAGATAAAGAAAACTTAGCGCAGCGACGCATTAAGGGAATTCCGGTTAGAGCGAAAAAGTCCTCGTCGACCACTCGGGGATTAGGCGCAGCCTGATTGGAATTCATCGCGATGGAAGCTGTTCGAGTCCGTACTTGTGTTTTTCTGTGTGCTCAGTCGTAGACGGCAGAATTCAAATGGACCTTTCGTTTTGTTTTGATTGAATGGCGCCGGCGAGGTAGCTCGGAAGCGGGAACACTAGAGAAGATCTACGATATGAATCCCGTGTGAGATTCGGAGGACGGCGGCGACAGAGGATCGAGGAGGACTCGAGGACTCCGACTCGGAGGAGGAGACAGAACGGCAGCGGCACAGCCATCTTGCATCTGTCTCCGATCTGATCCGCTAATGATCCACCACCTCGTGGCTTCGCCAACGATGCTTCGCCTTTCATCCCCAGTGAAAACCCCGGCGCGGCACGTATCGACAAGTATCGTTTGGCCTGGATCGCAGAGTAATGCCAAGCATAAACTTCAATGACCGTGAAAATCAGTGCTTTTAAATAAACTACGTGAAGCTCTCCGTTGAATATTTCCCGTCTTCTCAGTTTCAAACTCGCAACAAACAAGTAACGGCAAACACCTGGGCCGCCTTTCGCTGGGCTATCTATCCCTTAATATCTGCGACTTGTGTTCCTCGATAGTCGCCTCATCTCGAGTCCTACTCCGTCTTCCAAAATCACCCACCGGCCCACGCGGAGCACTGTTCCGTCGCCGCGTCGTCCCGGGGTTCTCGTTATGGTGAGAATCATCACGGCGGCGGCAGCCGAGAAGAATTCCGACTTCCGACATCACGGGAACAAAATTTTACGGTACGATTGTTAAAATTTGTCCAGGGTGGTTTCAGTGGTTTACGGGAGCGGGAGTCCTTACGCTCATCTCATATCTCACAGCTCAAAAGCAAGCATCTGTATTTGTCGAGATCCTCGCCAAGTTCATTTCCATACCGTTCATCGAACGGATGGATGCTGTTCAATTTCCCAGACATCCGTGTATTGAAGAAAACCTCCCCGACGCCAGGCACATGGCCCCTTCATTTTACCATACCATTCCGCTCATTTATTTCTGGTGACACAACCTTGCTCATAGCTCCCTCCGAATTCCATATTTCCCCGGACAGTATGCCCGATGTCGTCCGCCTCGCCGACGCTGACTGTCAGAGTCCCAGCTTTCCCACCCTCGGCATACAGGGAGAGCGACGTTTTTGGCTTGGCCAACGAGTTTGCGAGCGTAGACGGGCTTGTTCGGGCTTGGGCCAAAGCTTGGGCTTGGATTTGGGTGGCGATCAACGCCCCAAGCCGGTATATCGGCTTGCAAGCCCGTACGATGGCTTGGCAAGCCCGCTTCGCCTGGTGGCGTCCGGCCAAAAAATTAACGGGCTTGCGTGTATTGCCCTCGGCATGAGCCTTGTACATCATATCTGGACACCTCTTGGAAATCCTCTAAGTGCTCCCTTAAGGCCCACTGTGATTTGGTTGTTGATGCTCGTGCGCAACCACATAAACATGCCGCATCGAGATGAACAAAGGCCAGCATCTACGTGAAAAAAATTGAGACAGAATTGAAGTGTCCGATGGTATGGAAGGATAAGAAGATTGATAATCACCGTTCCGCTTCTCCGACTTCCTGATTTGCCGGACCAAGCATATTTTGGGCGGACGGCGAATTGACCATCGCCAGCGCCAGCGTGGGGGATGATGGAGCATGACCATACGCGGCATTATTCTCGATTCATCAGCACAGACTTGTCCGAAAAAATCAAATTTAAAGTGGACCCACTAGAGACATAATATCGAAGAGGTGCGTATCACGATGGTTTGCATCCGATGCATACATAATTACTGTGGATATCCACCAGGAGGATGACTAGATAACCTATGCCAAAATATAGAAGAAAATATTTACGCATTTTCGCGGGCAAAATATGTAGAAACCAAATCTCTGTGTGCTCGGGCGATGCCTTCGGGAACATCAATGTTTCCTTCATCGCGAGGAATAGCGAGAATGTGGAATGTGGGGATCGGGCGGGCACTGGAGAGACGCATGAGCAGAATTCTGAGAGTGTATCATCCTAGGTAAGAAACTCGCCAATCTAAACAAATGACGCACCTCAAAACCGTACGTTGAGTTGAAGCTTGAAGCTGTGATTCAACGTCCATAGGAGTATATATGCACTTGTGCTTGGGGGTGTTTTATTTTAGAGCTAGTCGCGGCATTCTCTGTAGCAATATCCGCCAAGTATCTTCTTTATTATAATATGAGGGGGGGGGATAACTATGATGGGCCAGACTTAGGCCCAGACTCACATCTCACGGTCATGCACGGCATGGATCGGACCCGGCCCGACCCGCTGGAACTTGGCAGGACTCGAGAACGGGTCGAGAATTCGGGCGCTGGCACCGGCCGAGACTTACGCCGAGGCCTCCACGGCGGCTCAGCCGGACTCGGCACGCTGGTACATCTTGATCATGCACGGCATGACGTGATGGGACCCGCGGGAGCTTTGCAAGAGAAACGTTGAGAATTCGGAAGCTTGCACCGGCCGAGTACCGAGACCACCACGGGGCTCAGCAGGACTCGGCATCCTGAGCAAAACTCGGGTGCATGCCAGGCTGATGAAGAAGTTACATATGTTGTACTTAAATGCATGATTAAATGAATTAGCATACTCGAGCTGCTGTACTTACAGCTGTAGTACACGGTATCTACTTTTCTAATATATTCGGGTGCTGGGTGCAACACAGAATTCAAGTGAGGACGGGGGGTCCGGACTCTGAAACACGGGGTGAGCGGGCGGGGCGGACAACTGCAAGCAAGGAGGGGTCTACGGGCGAGGGCAAGAGCGAGTGCGGAGCTGGGCTCCAACGTAGGAGGGGCGGAGCAGGGCTCGAATGTGCGTGACAGCAGAGTCAACCACACTGAGAGCCAGAACTTTGGAAGTGAAAAATTAGTGTGGGGTAGGCAATGTACAGTATAGTGGTACAAGCTGTGGTATAATGAGATAGAGAGGAAGGGTGGGATGGGAGGTTCAGAAAGAGGTAGGGGTAGAACTTGGAAGGACACTGACCCACGGGAGCTTAGCAAGACTCAAGAACGCAGGAACTTGCACCAGCTGGGATTTAGGCCGAAACCTCCACGGGAGAGCGGCAGGATTCGGCATGCTGGGTAGAACTCGGAAGCACGCTGGGATGAGAATAAAAAGTGTATTTTATGAAGTACTACATAGCTTCGTCTCGCTACTTCCCCGTCAATTTATTGACAGGCTTACACTAGTCTTTACTATAATAAAAAGTGGTCGATAATGAACATCAAAGAAAGTTCGAAATCTCACGCCCACGGTCACGCCCCATGCTGAGCCAGGTCGAGAATCGGTCGAGAACACGCCAAGCCAAGCGGCGAGACAAGCCCCAGCAGTTAGAATATGCCGCGGCAAGGCCGAGCCGGGCTCAAAGAAGCCGAAAATGAGAGGGCAAGAAGAGCCTCAGGGCCTTGCACCTAGCAAGAGGCCGAGCAGAGTTTACGTCAAAGCATGAGGGCCTGGCACAGTAGCGGTGGCACTTGGGCCGAGGCGCATTATAGCTGGTGAGCATTCTGTTATCGACGACGGCATCTGACCATAGTAATCCGGTCAAGCTCATGCCGAGCAGGGCGAGAGCGTACCTGACTTCTAATGCCGAGCCCGAAGCTGTCGAGGTCCAGGTTCTCCTCGCAGATGCCGAGTGGGGATTTAAAACCTCAAAGGGAGAGACACAGTACTCAGGGGGTGATATAATTATTAAACGGGACAAGAAAAAAAATGAGGGTGGGGTAGACTCAATGCAACGGAAATGGGTAAGCAGGGGGAAACAGGGCCATCCACGCTCGGAGATGTCGAGGGGGGTCAGATGGAGTAGTTCCTCACAGATGCTGGGCATGATTTGAAGACAGTGAAATATAATTTGAGTGTTTACAGCTGATTTCGAATCTAATGAGATCACGCGGTTTTTTTTTTTTTGGCTGTTCCCAAAAAGGAAATTTTCGCTAGCTGGGCCAATCCAGCTGCCTCTGCCACTGGTTTAGACATTCCCTGGTACAGTAAGAGGTTTTCAACGCTCAGGGAACATCAAATTGGCGATACGAAAGTCGAAGAGGTGCGGAGTGATCCAATCAGTGATGGCAACAGGTGGCCTGTCAGCTTCGCGCCGTCGCGTTTTCTTCTCGTCACACAGCATGGTTTTGGCTGCGGAGGTAGTATCTCGCTGCCTGGATATCACTATACAGCTCAAGGCACCCTGAACTCGACGGTAGAGTACTGGTCTCCCAAAATTTCCTTTTTGGGAACGGCCAAAAAAAAACTGATCGATCTCATTAGATTCGAGAACAGCTGTAATAGTTGTACTGTTGCTTGGGGCTGATACTCTATCATAGTTTTTTCACGGGACGGGCTGGACAAGAAGACATACGTAGATGGAAATGGGCACACAAGGTTGTGTGAATTAGGGCAGTCTGATCTTGCTGGTGAATGTTTAAGAAGACCGGCTCGGCAAGAAGGAAGAGGGGTGAGGGAAGTGGGTGAGCAGACAAGGTCGGAAAAACCCTGTTTCGGTTGGAACGGATTCAGTCGGCTTGGTGGCTTGAAACCGGTTCCGACTGGGACTTCATCAGCAAACCCCGGGTTTTGCCATAGCAAGGGTACCCTCTACATAGATGCACATAGTGCTACATAGTTCTGTGTAGTTTGATAAAAGTATGATAGTTTCACCAAACTACACAGAACTATGTAGCACTATGTAGATCTATGTAGAGGGTACCCTTGCTATGGCAAAACCCGGGGTTTGCTGATGTTGGAACCAATTTTGGAACCGGTTTCAATCCCTCCCAAGCCAGCAAGCCGACTCAATCCGTTGCAACCGAAACAGGGTTTTTCCGACTTAAAAGGAAGAGGCCCAACAGAAGGGGAAGGAAGAGATAAAAGGACCGGAGGCAGGGATATGAGTGTACAAAAGGGAAAATTGTATAACTCCTTCAATAAAATATTTCTTTCAACTTGCTAATGCCCGTGAATTTATTCACGGGGTTCAGCTAGTCATTACAAAATATCTTGCGCTTGATGGATTTGGTCTTGCTTGGCGCGACACGCCCGTAGGTGACTGTCACTGTGACACTCACTCTAACCCCACCGACGCCACCAGAGACTACTTTTGTCCATTCTTCGCCTCGTTATATGGCAGATCCACTGGCAGAAACTTCACAACTTTTGCATATGGTCCCTCATCCGCCATTCACGGGCACAAGCCGTGCTGGAGCGCTCGAGCATCAGAAAACTGATGAAGCAGATCTAGAACCGAAAAACTCACTCACATCGCCAATCGATATAATACCCCCCGAAGTCCTTGGCTACATCTTCACATTGACTTCACCTGTGGCTACCCCTAGTTCCCCCACAATACCTGTTCTCGGGGTACATACACAGTGTGAACCCTGGGTCTTGACTGGTCCGTGGGTCCTCGGGCAAGTGTGTCGGGAATGGCGAGCACTCGTCATAGCTTTCCCAGTGTTGTGGACCTCGATGGTCGTGGCGGATAACATTCGTCCCCGCGAGCGTCACTTGCTCGATATTCAGCTCGAGCGCTCTGGAAACGCGCCGTTGGATCTGATAATCAGAACCAGATTCGGGCGGAACTTCGGCAGGAAAACCCCATTTGATGGGTTTATGCAGAAACTTGCTGGAGACTGTGGCAGGTGGCGCTCGCTTCACCTCCAATTCGACGGGCCATGCCCTCTCCACTGGGCATTCGATACGCTGGGACCGCTTCCCCTCCTCAGGGAGCTGATACTCAGTGGTGCAACCGACGTCGCGACACTTGATGCCTTCAAAGACGCTCCGAATCTCCGCAAGGTCGCTCTCAGCAATCCTGGGCAAACTTCGATCCATGCTACTCCCCTCCCATGGGCACAACTCGCCACTTATAAAGCCACATATCCGGATGGATCCAAGCACTTTAGAAATCTTTCCATGGCATGCAATCTCGTCGAGTGCGATCTCGACTTTGGCACACAGACCACAGACCAACTCGTACGGCACATGGGAACATTGACCCTCCCACAGCTGCGTCGCCTCGTCATCACCAAGGATCTATTCCTCGACTGTCTCGTCGCGCCTGCGCTTAACGAACTCCAGGTCCACGGCACCATTGACCGTGTCCTCCCCTTCCTCCGCAGATCTGCGTGCATATTGACATGCCTGACGCTGTTCAGATGCAATGCAGGCACCGACACCGAGATCCTACAAATCTTGCGCAACACCCCGTCGTTAAACCATCTTGCTCTCGATTTTTGCGGGCCATCCTCTTCGACGAACAGCCTCATTTCCGCATTCATGATGCACCCCGGCGGAGCGGATGGTGCTAGCGTCTGCCCCAACCTCACTTCCCTTTTCTGGGGTGATCGCAACGGCACCATGGATAGGTCCGCTTTCGTGGATATGGTGGAGTCGCGATGGCGCGCCTCCGATCTCACTCATCGTGGGCTTCATTTTGTCCGCGTCTACCTCGGCCGCTTGAGAATGCGGAGCCTGCGTTTGCACATGTTCGTTGAGGAGGGCTTGGACATGATCACCCTGAATTCTCGGAAGGGGAACCGCGCGATGGAGCTGTGGAGGGAATATTGAGTGGAAATTGAATTTTGAGCGGTGGGTCATTCAATGTAGTATAACAGAACACGTCTAACTGAATATCCAGCTCGTTTGTCTTACCAAGAGTGAACTCCTCGCCGATAATATTATCTATCTCTGTCCACAGTCTTTCGACGTTAACCTGCGAGTTCAGGGTTCAGAAGTCTTCTGCAAAATGCGATCTTGTCCGGACCCTCAGCCCAACTTCAGGCTCGGTGATTTCCTGCCCCGGAACCTTAACATTGTGCCTTCGAACCGAACTTTCCCCTCACTAGTTTTGAAGTCGCACTGTTCACACATTTTCTGGGAATGCACTACAACTCAAGTTATATACATGTATATTTTTATTGAACATTTCTACTAGGTGGCGCCAGCGAATTCTCTCCGAAGACAAGGAGGTAATCCACCGAGAACAAGTCTAGGTCCAATTGCAAGTGCAATACTGTGGAGCCCATATGCCGCAAATTGCACGAAGGCACAAAGTGTTTAATGCGGGACCTCATGTTCTCTTGCATTTGCCGTGGCCCTCCGATATTGTAGGCGTTATTATTTGCAATCGCGCATGGACGGCGGCGCCCTCTGTTATTGGCTGTTCGTCCGGTGGCGAGGTTGTATGAAAGCCAGACTTGCGGACCAGAATTCAGGGTGCGATGGTACAAGATGGGACGGAAGCACCATTGCTCGTTGTAATTCGTTTGCAAGAAGTCTTGATCACTGGGCCCGCGATATCTAAAACATCGAGCAAATAGACTGACCGGATATGGAGCTCCTACGCAGATAAAGGCACTAGAAGGACTTAAAGATACGTGTTGCGTCGAAATTGTGATTGGAATCGGGAAAGGGGTGCGATGTTGTGGAATTGGCATGGGTGCGTGCGTATGTGAGTGAGGCCTCTTCGCTGAAATTCACGCCGGTGCTGACCAATTTGAGACTTAACGGATATTCTATCAATTCCACTCCCTACACGCTCCTCTCCACCAGATCCCTCCACCGATCATTTCACGGCCCTCACTTCACATTCAACCCCAATTTCCTCAGCGCCTCCATCCGCGTGGGGTGCGTCTGCGAAATCTTTCCCGCCAACAAATCCCCGATGAAGTCCTCGAACGTACGCGGTTGGAAGTCAGGGTAGAACTTCCGCGCGTCGAGGTACCCGAGGTATTCTGCGTACGCGGGGGTGTTGTCGCCGCGCACGTACTTGCTGTAGCGGTAGTCTTCTCCGAGGCGCAAGATGCGGGCGCTCATATCTTGGGGGTCGGCGGCGACGGCGGCGGCGTACCGGGCGCGTGAGGCGAGGAGATCATCGGCGGAGATCTGGGGTGCGTGTCAGCGACGCTATGATCATGAAATACGAGCGAACTCACGTAATTGCGCTATATCTTCTCTCCCGACGCCTCCTCCATCATCGCGAATATCTCATTCTGAGAAAGGAGGTCCCCATAAGTGAAGACGAAGCGGTTCAGGGTGCGCGGGTCCTTGATGATGCGCGCGACGAAGCGCCCGATGTCGCGCAGGTCGGTGAGCATCGTCGGGGTGTTACCGTCGCCGTATATATTGTTGTTGGAGGCGAGGGCGGTGGCGTAGTCGACGCGGCCGGAAGGCAGATGCGGGAAGGAGATCTGGTACCAGTAACCCACGTCGATGATCGTGTAGGGGAGGTACAGCTTGCGGACGTTTTGGTAAACTTGTTCTTTCTGAAACGAATCGTAAAATTGGATCAGTCGATCTGGAGGGAAGGAGTCGGAATGAACGAGACGTACTTCGTCGCGCGCGGCCATGATCCCCCCTGGCGGGACGACGATCGTCCACGCACACGGAAC
Source organism: Mycena galericulata (assembly GCA_029289565.1). Taxonomy (NCBI): domain Eukaryota; kingdom Fungi; phylum Basidiomycota; class Agaricomycetes; order Agaricales; family Mycenaceae; genus Mycena; species Mycena galericulata. The sequence continues at coordinate 12,413 of JARKIA010000488.1, forward strand.
GAACCGTTTCACCCCGGCCTTCTTGGCTGCCGTCGCCATATTCAGCTGCGCGAGCGAAGACAGGGCGTCGATCGCACAGATGAACACGTCAATGCCAGCGAGAAACTTGACGAGCTCATCCACAGAGCTGACGTCGACTCCGTGAATCTTCACGCCGCGTGCCTCCATCTCCTGGATCGCAGGGGGTGGTGATTCCTTCGTTGATGGACGGACGAGAGCCTCGAGATCCTGTGCGCAGAAGTCAGCATCCCACTCCTCCAAATACATTCTCAAATCAGAATATCACGCACGAATGAATCCGGCTCCTCGAGCAAGGCGTGCAGGATGGATGCACCGGTCTCTCCGGTGGCGCCGAGAACTGAAACACGCTGTTTGCTCATGCTCCCTTTGGTGAGAAAGTACTTGCCAACTGTCGGGCTCAGGCTGTTTATAACCTTAGTTCAAAGTTGTATTCGTCATGCGTTCGCCGGTGGGTCCGGGCGCGTCAGCTTCCCTATATGGACGCACGGAGCCGGGAAATCCTATTTATCATGCAGTTCCCGGTGGTTTCGGGGTATCCAATCTCACCAAGAGTAAAAGACGAGTTGATAAGTATCGGGAAGGATTTATTCAAAAGGTGGGATCCGCCGTGTGGAGGGCCAAGGAAGCGACTACGTTGGAGCGTTGACCTCAGACGCGGTTTGCGAAACAGCCTCCAAGACTCGACTCAGAAATCGTGCATTGCGCTGCATCAGAGCAAGAAAGGCGCGAGGATGAATTGAAGAAAAGAAGACCCCATAGATTTCAAGTCCGTATCCAAAGAATTTGGCCCTAGCGCGCATCGTGATCATAGATGGGAGGAAGCAGGACTATGTGGCTTTATTTGCGTCGGAGGTTCTTGTGATCCGGAGTCCACATCTTCTTACCGAACGTCCATCTTGCGTCCATCCAACGTCCATCGTCATGATCCAGGCTCCATATTCTTGCGTATCTACATGTTTAAGGCCTTGGAGGAAGCTCTCAAGGGAGTCAAACTCAAAGACTCAAGCCAGATTCAGGTCAACCGTCATTCAATCTGCGGCGTCCACTCCGACTCGCTTGTTTCCCTCGGTGTTTATCGATCCGTGCGAATGCGGGTCCGTGCCTTTTTCAAGGGATTTTCTCTCTGTCTCTCCTTCCATCTCGTCTTCCTAATCGTCGCCTCCCTTCTCGTTCCTTCCCACCTTCCCACCATCCCCCGTCTTCCCTTCCGTGTCCTCACCTCGTCTTCGGACCCTTCGATCCATCCTGCTTTTCTCTGCGCTCTCTCTGCCTGCCCACGTCCCTCTCTCTTCTCCTCTCCGTGTACGCACTGCTTGCTACCTTGGCCGAATACCCACCTCCGCACGCCTCGTCCAGTACTTCCCCGGTTTCGCGTTAGGTGCGCCCATTGCCGGCCTTCGCGTACTCCTCCCGACACATGTCGTCGCACGAGCACACGCAGGAGTGGTGGCGCCCGCGTTCTAAGCGTTCACAATGAGAATCGGGCGGGATGACGGGCGCGTGGCTGCCGCATCGTCTGCGTCCGTCGTTGGGGCGGACGATGTTCGAGTCACCACCCGAATGAGCCGCATCCGCATCACGGGAAGAGAACAGGGCGGTGGTGGTGCGCGCGGACGCCCAGTGCGCCCAGCGGGAGCGGGAACCGAAACGATGACTGCGGACGGTGGATCCGCAGGTATTCCTGCTCGCCATGGCCAATCACCGAGGTAGGGTATCTTCGAGGCGTGCGAGCTGCTGCTCCGGCAAGGGTTGATAAAGGACGTAAGCCGGTACTTGCTTCGCATCCTACCATCCACTTCCTTCCTTGCTCCATGTATTCTTCCCTACCGCCCCTTCCCCGTCTCTCTCTTCCCCTTCCCGGCCCTCCCTACCCATACTAACTCCCCTCCCCCATCCAGCACGACGCCGGGGAAGACGCAACACATCGTGGTAGCGTTTCTCATCCCGAAGAAACCCGCTGCGCGCGAGACGTGCACGATGAAGGGGCCAGGTACGTGATTTATCAACCTTTTTTTCTCAAGGTTTGCGAGGGTGGATCCTTGTCCCAGGAATGCATAGTGGGGTGGGGGAGCTTGAGCGCGTTGGTGACCGTGCGCATGATTATGTGCTGAGGCACGTTTCGACATTTTCGGATCGCGCGTGTCCCCGGCATTTGCATTCTGCGTTCCCTGCGACTCTTCGTCAAGTCCATCCCCGACACGCGCCTCCCTCTCCCGTTTCTCTCTCTACATACCCGATGTTCCTTGTCATCTCCCCTCGCACACACATTGCTGATCATTATGCTCTCACTCCAGTTCCGAGTACGCACCTGGGTTCAAACCGTCCTTCAATGTACCGCGAAGCGGCGTTTGCATCCGCCGGTGTGCACGGTGTGTCCTCTGCGCTTCATTCCAGCGTTTACGAATGTCTGCAGCATGCAGATAAGGGGCTTGTGCATGCGCGAGGTCGCCCTTGAGATCTATCGTAGCCCATGTCGCCCGTCATTGCTACGCAAGAGACGGCTGCTCGCGGGTTGAGGCTCCGCGGAGCTGACATCGATTGCACGCAAGAAGTAAGTAGCGAAGGTTCTCCTCGGCTTCGGCGTTTCACCTGCGCGATCAAGCTCTCCCAGCGGGCAGCTCGGCCGGAAAGGAAGTCCGAAGCCGACGCCTTTCCAAACGCCGTCCCGTCCGGAGGTGGAGGGGTCACGCCCACGCGCCACAAAGTACGTGCTCTCATCTCATCCGACTCCGTCTTCCTCAAGAATCTTCCTCCAGAAATACTGTACCTTGACTGCGAAAATCCAGCCGCATCTCCGTGGAGCAACGGGACCTGGACCGAGCCAAGGCTCTCTTCAGTACGGGGAGGAGATACGTATACGTACATGGAATACGAAATTGACATCGGGGAGGATACATGTACAGCGGAGGGGTGCGCAGGATGCGCCGATTTGGTGGGATTTGGTACCTGGTGCGTGTGGCGTGTCTTGGAAAATTAGTTCTCCTTGATAAATGAGTACAGAGAGAGTTCCGTACCCGCCTTCGAGTACGCGTCGGGTGGATTCAGGAGAAAGTCCTCAGCGCATTTCGTGCTGCGCCAGAAGTCCGTTGTTAGTAAACATCGGGCGTCAACGCTGGATCGAGTCGCATGCCAAAGTTGAGATCTGATACCAGCAGGGTCTCCACGCACGGCGTCGCCTGCGCGCCTACGGGTCCGAATCGCTCCTTTGATATGGTATTCGTGGCGTCCAAGAAGACAGCGTACTCACTGACGTCCCCGCGAGCCTCCGGTGGATCCTTAATAACAGTCTCGAACGCATGCAAGAGCTAATGTAGTGGAGACCCGGAGCGCGGAAATGATACATACTGTGGACGTACTGGTCTCGGCTAGTCGGCGTGGGTCCGGAAGAAGCGCCGTCGGCAGCGCGGGCAAGGAAGGCTGCGAAAATGCAGCCCCGTCGTGTGAGACGCGGATCCGAGGAATGAAACTTCAAAGTGCAGACGGACGGCCGGGGACGAGATTCGAGAGGGTGCGTAACTAGCATTGAACGTTGGACTCCCCTGCAAGTGGCATCGCGTTCACTCGGATGTACGAACACGAACAGATTTTAAACCTTGCTAGTTGCTACGCCTAGAGGAAGTCGAAGGCGGATCGATATCTAAAGTAGGGTAGGAACGCGTCGTGAAATCTGAGTTGGATCGTCATGATATTGAGTCGGATTTGAGGAGAGGGGATAGTGGGATTGAACCTTGCGAGAAGCCACCGTGATGCTATAAGAACCTGTTGCGAAAGAAGACGAAAGCCAGTGATGTGATCATTAGGATGAAACCGACTGTGGTAGATGTGCGCACATGCAAGAATTTTCAAGAGACTCGGAGGGCGAGGACAAGGATGAGTGGTGTCGCGGCAATTGAAGAGAACACCATGAGATGAGGATGGCCGGGTACCAGCGCAACGGATGCCATCCGGAATCTGCGGAGTTGCCGAATCCCAATCGTGGCGGGGAGCCAAGAAAGGAAGTGAGCCCAATGCCATCGAACGCAAAGAGCCCGAGAGTGGCGGATAATGTACTTAGATATGGATGGAGAGAGCTGGGGGTAACGGGCAAATGAGAGGGAGAGAAAATGGACGTTTTCACGCAAGGATAGCGGACCTACATGTCTTCCTGTAAGAGCGGTGCGGTGAATCCAGGGACGGGACCCAGAGTGAATGAAAGCGCAATGGACATGAGGAGAGGAGGAGCGGCTGCTCATTGAGCAGGCCGCAAGGGCGCTTGGACGAGAAGAGGGTGGGGTAGGCCTCTTGGCTGGATCTGATTCCGTACCTCGCGCATCGCAGGGACTCAGCCGGATGCATGTAGCTGGAATACGGAATGCCTCGAGCATTTAGAAACTTCGGGCCGGAGTAAACAAGTCCTCGTTGAAGCGCGCGAAGTCCCGTCCGAGGATTTTTCTACTTACTCGACTCAGAGACTCGCCGTCGAGTGAGAGAAATGATCTCGAGCCAAAGGCCGAGTTCCTTTGGATGAAGGCGAAGTGACTCGGGTACGGAGTGCCATGAGCAGAGTGTATCTGTAATAGGAATCCAGCTCGGAGGACGGCGGCGACAGAGGATCGGCGAGAAGGACATCACCAAAAGTGTCCGAAGCTCGCGAGGCCTCGTGACCTTGACAAGTGCCATCAAGGACGATCGAGGCCTCGGAAGCGTCTTCCAAGGACCTCACTAGGTCTGTCCTAGGCCAGCTGGAACCTCTCAAGGATCTACCAGCTCTCGTATCGCCCCGCACGGCCCTCTCAAGACGCGATAAGTCCTAGCACCGCTCCGCCACAAGGCTGTTTCCGAGCGTCAGAACGACGCAGCCTCTTCTCTCCGCCTCTCCTCTGGCTATCATCTTTGCATGAAACTGAAAACTATATTTCTTGGCTGATGGCCTTCTGCCGTATCTGTGGGAGCAATGTAGGCAATAAAAGCATAGTTCACCTCTTGCTCAGCCAAAAATGCATCACACCTTCGTGATTCCGCCGCTCAGTGCAACGTGCGCGCTTTGAGTCAACTGCTGTTGCGAACCACTATCTCTGCTGACCGGGAAATTTTTGTTGAGGAAGTAAGGCCGAATTAAATAATGGATGGGCTTTTTTTCTCGTTTCTATCTCACAGGCAGCATCAGAAATTGCCCGGCCGCCTAGTCCCCTACAACTTGCAAGCGTCGCGCAGATTCGCGGATAGTAATACGCGTCTGTCATGGATCACGTGACCCGTGGCGCCTTTAAAGGCGGTGCGCACGAAGTGCGCATCAGACCCGCTTTGCTCTCTACCATCATGTCTCCTCCTCTACCTCCTCCCCCCGACTCCGATACGTCTGTCCCTACGGTCGCTACTCTCCCACCTCCATTCAAGTTGAAACGCAAATACGATGAAGTCGTCGGGGCGCTCGGCGGGCGCAAGACCCAGTCAACGCGCTGTCAAGGCGTTCGACAAGCTATTCACCGCCACCCCAGACCTTGTAGACGTCTTCAAGCAGCTATATCTAGACATCCCCGAGAAGCCGGACCCGTGGAACAAGCTCGTCAAAGTTGTGCGTGATTTTGCTTATCGTTCGAGTCTTGTTGCTGCATGTCTCTCCAGATGCAAACCGCCGCCACGAGTGCGCGTACTGCCGACACTGGGTGCCTGGATCACTGCGTCAACTATCTGCTTCCAGATCCGTCGAAGACTCCCCTGGTTCCAACGATCCTCAAGAACGAAAGTAAATCGGACCGTGGTTTGACCCCTCCGATGTGGCGTTACTTATTCTGCCATGGATCGAACGTGTTATACTCCCGCCGCTCCAGCTCACCCCCGCGGCCCTGAACACCTCGTGCGCGAATTATTGAGGCGCATATATTCGACTGATTCCTTTTTTTTTCCCTCAGGACTCCCGACACGCTCCATTCCGCCCCCAAAATCTTGTGCGTCGTATCCTTACACACACATATCCCACTGATTCCTATTCTCTATCAGGTCTCCCGACACGCTCACCCCCACATCCCAAAACACCTCGTACGTGCACTATAACCGGCCATATCTTCGACTAATTCACTTCGCAGGTCTTCCGATTTACTCGCTAATCCTCCGTGGGTGCATATTTACCCGCAATTTCTTGACTAACATTGACTCAGAGCTCCCCAGACGCTTAGCGGGGCCTCGAATCCTCCGTGCGTCGTTATTTACGCGCATATCATCTCCACGCATTGTTTTCTCCATCTCAGGTCCCCCGATGCCACCGATGAACTCGCTACAAGCGCGACGGACGCCCTTAGAACAGAGTGAGTTCCCAGTTACACGCGTATACCCGCATCCCATGCTATGCTCGCCAGATTTTCGACCGCCTCGGGTCAAGTTCCCCCGTCCGTCGTCCCGCCCGCGCGTTGGCTGCCCCAGCGCACTACGCCCCTCCCCACGACGCGAGCGAATATCCGGCAGAGAAGCTCGAGTGGAACCAACCGTAAGTTGCCTCGTTGTTTGTGATTCACGCTCACCAGTCTTCTTCAGTATGGTGTTCGGAGCCGCCACCGACCCCTCTCGCCCCGCCGAGGAGGCCGTGCAGCTCGCCGTGCCGCTGGCTCTGCATCAAACTAGGTAAGCCTTGTTCTCTCTCCCGGATGCGTTCGGCGTTCCTCTTGTCTCAGATTCTTTACTCTCTGTGCGCCCCTTGCCTTCCAAGATTCTACTCCTCGTCTGATCTTTGTTCATTAGAACGCATGGACATACGACTAGGTAAGCAATATCTATTGGTGCTGTCCTCTACTTGCTGATTCCCCGTCCAGACTCTCGCTGACGACGATCCTCAAAGTCAACGTGCCTCGAATCCAGTTTCTCACTGACTGTTTTCTTTGTTGTAGTTAATTGCACTTTTCTTTGCTCAGACCCACCGTTCGTACGTGATTTCCTTCCTGTGTTCCTCGCTGACCTGCTCTTACCCAGGCATCTGTATCGCATTCAACGCTCCCCGGACCTGGCTCCTATTCGCACTGTAAGTCATCCTACGTTGTATCGCTCACACTGCTGACTCTGTTCTGTACAGTTGCAGATCACTGACCGTCGTCTCGCTCCGCATCGACTCACACGCATTTTTGTATCACTAGATCGTTTTCTGTTTTACTTAGAATTAATTGTATTTTTTGTCATTATTTTCGAGTGTCTACAAGTTACTGCCAATGCAGTGGAAGCCGTGGAATTACCTTGCGAGGCTCCCGAGGCCATGCAAGGCACGTCAAGGCCACGCGAGGCTCATCTAGCCTTGAAAACCCTCGCATGGCATCATGGATTTCACTTGATACTTGTGGGACCCTTGGAAGGAATGTACAGGCCTCGAAACCCCTCGGAAGGGATCGGGACCCTTGCAAGGGCATTGGGAGGGCCTTGCGAGGTCTCTCCGCTTTTGGTGATGGAGGAGAAAGAAGCGCAACGGCAGCGACACAGCCATCTGTCCCCGATCTGATCCGTTATTGATCCTAGTCTGTAGTTAACCACGCGCCGGATGTATGGAGGTCGATCTTATTACGTAAAGTGCGGAGTTTGAAATCCCTCCTCAACGCTGGCAGCCCTTCAAACACTCCAGCACCCAAAGCTTGGAGGCAAGACTGGCTATATTTACCCATAAGACAAACCTGTCTCTTCAGAATTTTTGTTCTCACTCGTCTTTGATACAAGATGAGACGGCGGGATTTGTAAGCTGCCGGGCCGTCAAGTTTTGGCACGGACTTCTCAGCGCCGTGGAGGTGAAACTGGTTGGTATAGTTGATTATTCTGAGAACTTCAACGATATTCCAAATGAAAATTGGGCAAGGATGCCCTGGAACCTTTACTTGAACGCCCGAGAAAAAATATGATTACCTAATAAGGTCGACCTTCGATCATTGACACCTGCCAATCGACAGACTACAACATACGACATCAGCCAATTAACAATTTGATTGCGGCTTGTTTGGCCTTGTGAGCTTGTCGCCAAGCCCACAAGGTCCAAGGGTCAAAAATTACCCCTCCGAAAATGCAGAACAAGACGAGATATGGTCTCAAACATCTGGAGGATGCTTGGAGAATGCTCTGTGCAAAATTTCAGAACTGTGCTGTACCGAAACATCAAAATAAAATAAAATTTATGCCGCACAAAGGAGTCGAACCGTCGACCTTGTCAGAAAAAAAGATAGCCTTGTGACCTTGCCAACTTGCGACCCTTTTGGCCCTTTTTTGGCCTTTTTTGACCTTGTACAAGCTCACAAGCTAAATGTCAAAAGTCTGATGGAGGTACGAGTAAGCTCTGTTGTAACGTCTGTTTATTCGAGTTTAGAACTTGTTTTACAGTAGTCTAATTTTGCTCGGTGCGAATGTACTTTTTCCCTCCCATCCTCGCATCATCTCGACGTTGCGGCGCCGGGCGCCCTGCGCAAAGCACGGGATGCTCTGCCGTCCTGCGTCACTCTTGGCCAGGACCGTCTCTGTGCAGCCGGGCTGTACGAGACACTAACAATTTATTAGCGCGATCACCTGTGGAGCCGCGAGGATTGGTGAGGAGCCGCGAGACTCCCCTGAGTCTCAAGTGGTATATAATACCTTGCCTGCTCAGGGGACACTTCAGCTTTCCTCGCCTTGCCGCTCTCGCACTCAAGGCCCTCGCTTTTCTCTGCCCACCCACCCACTTCCTCGCTCATCGTCTATAGTTCAGAAGAAATGTATTTACTTAGCCGCCGTCGTCCCTATACATATCTTCTTGGGGCTCCCGGCACCATGTGCCGGGAGTCGCCGTCTCGCTAATATCCCCGCTCATTCGTGAGTACGTCGGAATTAGAAGAGACTATATTGATCCGCCACCTCGTCTTTGTCCTGATCGCCGCCACGTTCCTCACATCCGCCGTCATACTGTGGCGTTATTCTTCGTCGATGGCAACCGGGAATCGAATCTGACCTGGACCGTCTTCGTCTGGAGCGGCGTGAGGCTGCGATTTCGCACCTCTCTGCTGTCGTTCACTGTGTGGCGGAATCTTATGCTGCCCTTCCGGTCGTTCCTTCCACGCATGGATTCACCGTGCCAGCCTCATCTACTTTCCTGGTGCGCCAAGACTCGCGGTTTATACTTTTCTCCCGCTCAATTCCGCCCAGTTCTTTGGCTCCGTTGTCACTCAGTACACTTCGCCCTCATATTTCCCATCCCGTCTCCGAAATTTGCGGTCAACCTGCACCGCCCGAATTCCATGTGGGAATATTATGTGAAATCCTTTTACCGCTCATATTCTCCGCTTAACTTCTCCACCGCCGCTCAGTCCATTTCCTCGTAGTCTCAAATATTTATTCAGCGTTGCTGAGCACTTCTCGGAAAAGAATTACAAGGAGAAATAGCGCTTCCGCCTAATCCTACACCATTTCGGCCTGCATACTGGCCATAGATATTCTACTTTCAACTACTCTTTCGCATACAATTCTGGCGCTTCTTTCTTGGGCCGGTGGACGACTTATCCGTGTGTGAATACTCACGTTTTCCCTCGTCGCCCGTTGAATCCCCTCCCAATTATTAGCATCCGGTGTGGTGCGTCCGCTTCCGTTTCGTGTTTGCTGATTGCTCATTCATCTTGCTTTAGATCCACGCACTGCAATTCGCTCGCTACATCGCTTAACTGACAATATTCTCCCCGGTTTGTCTCACGCCGTGCGCGTACGTAGTCATTCAGCGGGCGTGTGTATTTGCTACTCTTCCCTGGCTCCAGGATATTCTTTTGACATGTAACCTTACTTCATAGGCGCACGCGAGTATGTCGCGGCGCATTCTGGCTACAAGAAAAAATTGAGCTCGAATTATAATATTTTTACCGCTGGTTGTCCACCTACAAACTAACGCAGCGCTTACCTGTACATAGGTACGCGAACTGACGAATCCGACGTTGCGTATCAGCGCATGCAGCGCGAGCGGAGTTCTTTCTTTCATCTTCACCTGAAGAGGTACAGAAAAAGAGGCATCTACCCGCCACAATCACCCTTGAGATCTTTTTCCAGCCGCATCAGCTTTCTCAATTCACCGGTTGCCGGAGATTCCAATTTCAGGGTGGGTAAATAGGATGACTTTCCGTTACAAAATTATAGTAGCCCCTAATTGAACAAAATATTCGTGACCGCTGTAATACAGACATTCAGGAAGGCAGTACGCAGATATATTCAAGTTCAAAGACTATTGTCTGCTTGCGGACACACTTTCGCACGTCACGAACTTCCCTCTGTCCCCACCTATGCGTCACTTCGAATGTACAGGACAGTGCCTGGCCGTTCAAGTGAACGTGTGGACGTAGTATCATTGAACTGGAGAGTACATTCCCCACCGTGTGCGGCCACAAAACTCTCAACATTATCAACACTGCGGCCCAGGCCGACGCGGACCGCAATGATCGTGGGTGCGATTCCCTGGTCGAACTCCAGAGTGAGAGGCCTGACCCGGGATGAGTTGTTGGATTCCACTGACCACCAACTGCCCCAGGACAGCCCCCGTGGTCGACTATTGTTGCAATCATATGTTACATCAGATAGAATGGGGAGAAGTTGGGCGGTGAGCTCACATATATTGGATCCAGAGTAAATCCGATGGCGGCAAACGCGATCGCGCTAGCGCAGGTAATGGCACCCGACTCCAAGCTTCCCAACCGTGAGGCGGATGAGGAAAACGAGCGAGGGCTTAAACGTACATCATGGCACACGCAGTGTAGTATTTACTGGTCAGAGTTCGTCCCAATAGCATCCGAGCTGTCCGTGCCATCCACCAGATTCGACCCGCTATAATCTCGAGAAATCAGTCGTGTGCATGTTTGAGCGTCGGTTACAACCCAGTTACAACCATTAAGATCACGGTTGTAAAAATGGACAGCAGGATTGAGATCCTGAGCAATTTAAAAGAGAATTCGGCAACGACCAAGCTTGGGGAGCGAAGAGAGTTCGGGGTGTGAAGAGGCCAGAAAAGATTGGTGTAACCCACACCTGGGTGACAGACTCAGATGAGTATCTGGATTATGGGCAACCAAACTCACCCGCAACAGCCACAGTCAGAAGTATGGGAAAGATAATTATTTTCAGTTGGAAATTCCAGATTGCGTAGCAGCGCAATATCTGTGAAAGCATCAGAATCTCCGGGCTGCCTGTTACTTTGAGAAACTGACAAAAGATGAACAGCAGAGCGGTGGCAACTGTTAAGCTGCGATTCCTTGCGGTCCCGTGCACGCGGAGGACGTTCAAATAGAATCCGAACATGACTAAATATGCCCCTTGGATGATCCACATTTCAATATAGTCTATGACAACGGGACCTGGGCTTACCGTAAAGGAATACCTCCGCCTTTCGGGGCAGACCATGGTCAGCTTAACCTATGCTTTAGATCAGGGAAAGCGAACTTACTGTGAGTATGCTTGAGCCGACCCCAATAACGGAGAACGAGCTCTGTAGGCGGGAAAATGCCACAGTGGAAACGGGGTCATATGCCGTCAACACACTGGAGACGGGGGCGGAGAACCCCGTCGTTTGGGGACCGGGCAATCCACTGGGGCTGAACGCGGGGTGCTCGAGAGATGTGAGGTAGGTCGTGGCAGGGCCGGAGAATCCACTGTGGCTGGGGTTATTGAACGTGGGGAGTGTGAGGGTTAAAGTCGTGGCCGGGCCGGAAAGTCCAGTGGGGTCGAGATTCTTGGATGTGGGTAGTGTAGCGGGGTCGGAGGACCGAGTCGTTGGAGGGCCGGAGAATTCGGTGAGACTGGGGTTGTTGAACGTAGGGAGTGTGAGTGTGAGTGTGAGTGTGAGAGATGGGAGGAACGAGCTAGGACTGTTGGTGAATCCCGTGGGGGCGGTTGCGCCAAACGTGGGGAACGCCATAGGAGGTAGGGTGCTGAACGTGGGGAGTGTGAATGCGGAACCAGTGCGGTCAGGTCTCTCGGGCGAGACACCCTCCGACAAGGGTGTTATCTCTGCCATGAAAGAGGCTAGGAGAAGGCTCGCGTAGATAACAAGGATTGCCTGTATAAATGGCGGGTAATTATACAAGTAACATAAATCTGGCAGGATCAAGATGAGAAGGATGATCGTCAGCCACGGTCTTCACTCTGGCCCGCAGATGATGCATATCACTGCTGTGCTGTAGGTAAGGATGGACACGGGTCGCGGGTACACCCGCGGGTTTGTACCCGCGGGTGCGGGCGGGTACGGGTACGGGTCGCGATTTCAGACCCGCGCTCAACCCGTGTACCCGACCCGTGTACCCGCGGGTTTTTGTACATCTACTATTTGTCCCTTAGTATGTAGTAGTTCCATTCAAATTTTTATCCTGCATAACAGCACCTCACCCCAGCTCCAAGCTGGAGTATTTCCACATTAAAAAGTTCAGCAAAACAGCCACCTACTTTGTTTGGGATCTTGGGGATGCCGCGACTTACTTCGGATCAATGACTTGATAGCAGCATGCAGCCCAAATAAGCGCGTGTTCGGGCCCAGGACGATGCAGATAGCTCGAGAAATGAAAGTATTGAGGATGTGGAGTAGTCTACATTTTTACCACACCGTATTCAACAATATAATATTATTTACGGTGGAAATTCCGCGGGTATACCCGACGGATCTGGCGACCCGCGGGGGCGTTGAGGACCCGCGGGTAAACCCGTACGGGTTTAGACCCGACCCGTGCACGGGTACGGTTTCTGCGGGTCCGGGTACGGGTAGGCCCGAAGGTACCCGCGGGTGTACCCGTGTCCATCCTTAGCTGTAGGCTTATGCAGCCGACACATATCCCAAGTGCTATAAGCTACGGTCTTGGCCCCGGTTACGAGTAGGGCTCTGTTTATAATTCCCCAGCCTATTATTGCTGAACCTTTAGGTTTGGCTACCCAGGAGAAGATGGGTTTCGGGCCATTTTCCTACATGTACAAACAAAGATTTAGACATGCAACATTGGTCATCGGACAAATAAAATCGGGAGAAATTGGGGCAAGACATGAAAATAAATCAAAAGTGGGTGACTTCCCGTAAGATTTAAATATTCCAGCACAATTTCTGAGCTTTTTTGAGGGTGCCAGTGATACGATCAAAGAGAAAAGATATTCACGCTGCCTGAACTCCCGCAACTAAAATAATATATTTACTTCTTGAAGAAGTGGAAAAATCCGCCATACGAGCATCTTCTCACATCAGAGTCGTCTCAGAATTAAAGCAGCATAACCACGAGGAGCGGTGGCACTACAAAAAGGGCTCAAGAGGGATCACTCTGAAAAAATGATTTAGTATCAATTTCGATAGGGAAAATGGCGAAAACGACTGGGGGTTGGGGCAGGGATTAATGTAGGGTACTGAGTGTAATATTTTAACGTTGAAATATCCGTTGTATACAAACGGTGGCCCAAGTGCGGTGCCCTGGGGCACATGATCGCCCGATTTGGGCATGGCTATGTCTCCAAGTCTTGTTTCACCACTTGGTCTATCTCTCGCTATCTCAGTGCAAGGCTCACAACGGCAACCTTCAAGAACTTGCACTGCGGTCCAGCTATGCGCAAGGATGGCCACATTGACCACCTCGAAGCCTACTTGGCAACACGGAAAACGGAACTCGTAACACGACCTAAGAGACGAGCAAATTCTGTGCTGTACCCTAGGCTGCCGCGCGCGAGATTTCTCCTCAGATACTCAGATACTCACCCAGACAAACTGCTGAGCTGCGTCATCATGCGCAGACTAGAACACATATACTAAGCTCTGCCTGATTACGAGATTGCACGCCCCCTCCGAGGAAGACGTCCTCCGTGCGTGTGCAAAGAGCACCGCGATCATCGAGACGCGGTTTTTCATGGGCGATTTATTGTATGTCATTTTTCTTCTCTTCCCTTCCTCTCTTTTTGTCGCTGACTTCGACATCGGCTGCCAGTGCTCTGAGCGCAAAAAGTGGATCCGCTGTTTCGACAGGTGCGTTCGTCTGTCTCCCTGTGCCTCCCTCCCTTCCTTCCTTCATTCTTCCTTTTCTTTCTTCCCTCATTTGTCATCTTGTCCTTCACCTGTACTTATCTCCCCTCCCCTCCCTCGGCTTCCCTGACTCGGCGCTGCGGCTTTCTGCATTCTCTGAAGGACCACAGGGATGAATGCTTGAGGGGAGGGGGGTGTGGGGATGCGTGTGTGTGTGCGCCATGCCTCCCGATTCCGATTCCGATTCCGATTCCGATTTCGTGAGGCGGCGACGGTGTACCTCCGCCTGCTGCCTGCCGCCGTGTACGCTACGCGTGCCTGGGATACGCCGGTTACATGGGTATGCGTGTAGCTCTGGGCGGGATGCCTATGTTCAGCGGAAGGCGGCTTCGCACTCGGGCATGCCGTCGCTCCCTGCTCCCTTTCCGTCGACCACGACAGACAGTCTGACGCTGGCACGCGGAGAGAACGGCACGGGTGTTGGGTGCCATGATGGGGTGCCCTGTGTGCGGCGCTGGTGGTGTGTTGTACCGGCGGCTTGGGCATCATCTCAGCGGGGACGCTGCACCGCTTCTGTCTCGCATGCCTAGCACGGGCGTTTGGTATGTAGTGTGGTGTCTTATCGTGTCGTGGGTGTCGCAGGAGTGGAGGGTGGGAGTGCAGTGCGGTGCAGTGGCGTGGCCGTGGACAATTGCATCGGCGGCGGCGGCGGCGGCAGCGTTGGCACGATGTGACCCACGCGTTAATTTGAGCTACTCACCGCCGTTTCTCTACGAACCTCAAATATCAGGGAGAACTGCAGAGGACGAGGTTCCCACAGACTTTCTTCGGTTCAGCGGGCGCCGCAATCAGAGTCTCAAAATGGCAGGTGAGCACACATTCATTCGATAATTCATGGGGGCTGGCTCTTAGCTGACAAACTTCTTCAGGACTGAAAGCTTTCCATTCTTCACTTTTTTCTCGTTCCAGTAGCCATAGTCAAATATGCGTTGAATCAACACTATGACATTTCCCAAAGTTCCGAAAGCAAACACATTATTATTATTACTGTAACTCACCATTGCCTGAACTTGACTCCGGACTTACCCCAGACATGTAATACAGGTCACATTAGGTGGGACATCGGGAAACCGAGTTAGCATAGGAGGTGAGATATGTAGACCATAAAACAAGAAAAAAAGACCAACTGAAAAGGGGTTCGAACCGACGCGAACCAAAACTAATTCACGGTCCTACAACACACACCATTTCCACCTATTCAACAAAGGCTTTCTGTGGAATGGCTCCTTACTATACACATCCCTGCGGCACTGAATATTTGAAAAAAAAAAGTTTTCAAATAATTCCCAGGACATAGCACCTGGGCCCAAACGGTGCGCTTGCAAGTGAGGACTTAGAGTTCGTGATGGGAGTGACAGAGGGTGACGATCAGTGATTTCGTGCCTAAACGGGATATTCCACGATACGAAAGTCTATTCGACGGGGGGGTACCCCCCGAATAGATTCAGCATATCTCGAGTGATGGGAGAATAAATCGCATTCGCTTTGGGGTGATACCATTGATGGGGTCCTGGCAGTTGACGTCGCATCACGCCGGCAAGTGCGAAAAATATTCCTGGGGAATATTTACAGCCGATCCGGAAAGTAATGAGAATAACTTTTTTTTTTTTGCGCGCGTTCTCAATTTGGCATTTCCAAATGCAGGCAGTCGTGGGTTCGATTCCTGGTGCTGCACTTGTTTTCAACAGAAAGTCCTTACTTTCAACTGCACTTTGGGTTCAAAATTAGGATATAAGCTATTGGGAAAATATGTTGCAAGCTCTATCCGCTGCCCCAATAGAGGAAAAACTTTCGATTGTGACTTTTGATCTGATCTGCTCGGATGTGATGCTCCGAGTTCCATCAATAAATTTACCGGAGCCCGACAGGAATAAATATGAACGCATGTCTTGGGCAAATGGAAATCCACCCATGAGCTCTCCTTATGTACCGTCCTTTACCTAATTGCTGGTCAAGGTGACATCAAATTGAACTGATTTGGATGGATGAACTTCGGTAGGATTACTTTGGTCAACCCATTACTGATCACACCTTGGATCACACTCAATACACCCAAGGTGACGGAAGGACAACTAGCCTGAAAATTTTTAGTAGAGTACAGTGCAGTGCTGGCAAGAATTCGAGTCTGTGGTGTGCATACAACCAACTGATTACTCAATACCACCAGTCAAACACTCGTCTAGTACACTGATATCTGGTACCCACACATATTTATACTGCAAAAATGTCACTCAAAGAATGTTCCAGTCCACTCAGATCGCACAAAGAGTTTGAAAAAAATGCGCAGGTTCGCGGGATCGAACCCGCGACCGTCTGCATTTGGAATTGCCAAATTGAGAACACGCGCAAAAAAAAAGTTATTCTCATTACTTTCCGGATCGGCTGTAATGCTTACGGGAAGTCACCCAGTGTTAGGATGGATTTTTTAATTCCGTACCGTCCTAAATCTCCCGTGCAGGCCCACCTTGTCCCCTGCAACCAAAGATATTCTCAAAGTTTGATTTTCTGTCATTAGTCATTTCTGCTTTGTGTTCGGAACTGTATCCGTTGACAGATCAAAGCCTGGGCGGCCGAAGAAAGCCGATACTGAACCTGCCTTCAGACTTGGCTCGAGTTCGATGGAACTATCTTAGGTTTGCAGAAAAGGCCACTACTTGCAATCCAGATTCAACATGCCTGCTCCTTTATTTTCAGGGAAAAATTGCAGCAGCGTCCAAGCAGTGTCACGGTCATTTGGGCACGGTGAGAGGGCTTTTCTCAACCGTTTGTTTGACTTTATCTCCTCCTCCATGTACAATATGCACCGGATTTGAGTTTGAATGTCTCAGCCCCTTGGATTTCTCTGGAACAGGTTGATTCTTGACTTGTACACACAACCATTAAGTGTATGGATTTTTTTGATCACTTGGCTCTCATTTACACCTGGGGAGAAAACTCTTTACAGCAGCACACAAATGTTGGGGATGGTTATCTCATCAAATAATGGATTAGCACCTCTTAAGTTCCGGGTGAAATCACCGCATTTTGGACTTAAGTTTCGGCGGATCTTAAGTCATCTCTTTGTATCATATAGCACTATTAGCTGGGATAATGATCCTGCCCCATGCCATCTTGGACTTAAGTCATGGTAGAGGAACTCAAGTTCTGCGAACTTAAGACTTGAGATCAGTCAACTTAAGACCCCGCAACATAAGACTTGAGCAGAAAATATAGAACTTGAGATCTAAGAATACATATAGTACTTCAGTCCTTCAGTTACTTAAGTACTTGAAGAACTTGAGTTATTTAATACTTATAATTAAGACTCGAGTCGCCGTGAAACTTAAGTTCTACAGTCACTTCAGTTCTGTCCATGGACTCGAGTTCCTGCACAACTCAAGTTCTGTAAGGCCTATCTTCAGTTCCGTGGTATGGTTGAGACGAACTTGAGATATCTGAACTTGACTCACAGATATCAGTTCTCAAGTCAAGTTTGCGCATGGAGTCCGAAACTCGAGTTCAGCAAGGTGGCATGAATCCCTGAAATGACATTAATATTGCGGGGGTATGAAGTATTGGGACACTCACGAGGATGGACAATAATGTATACCTATTGGGATGCACAGTTAGTGTCTGATTTTGTAAACACAAGTGTGGCATACCATGATGCAGCCACAGTGCCACAGCCTACATCTGGGAAAAGCCCAGTTGCTAGATAGTGCTTGATAGGTCCCCAGAGAGCCATAGTGCCATAGGCACCCCCCCCTTCTAGGTAGAGACAAATAGAGCCATAGTTCATAGAGCCATAGAGCCACATCTGGGAACAGCCCAGTTGCTCAGTAGTGCTTGATAGGTTCCCAGAGAGACATAGTGCCATAGGCACCCCCCCCTTCTACGTAGAGACAAATAGAGTCATAGTTGATAGAGCCATAGAGCCATAGAGCTCGGTAGAGCTCGGTAGAGAGCATGCCCACGTGGCGGAATTTCGGTTAATTGACCAAATCGGGCGCAACGTCCGGAATGCGCTTCCCCGGCCTCCTGGTGCCTCGCGCTCACTCGACGAAAAAAATGAGGGAATAAAAAACTTTATTATTGTATTTATCACAGCTAACTACATATGAAGCCGGGGAGTCAAGCCGAAGTATCATAAGGGCTGAAAACAGAACGACTTGAAGCTTAAAGCCAAGGGATTTGATCGTTGCAAGGGACTTGAAAAACCTGAGGGGGGATACTGTGCTTGCATTGGCCATTTTTTGAGGATTTTGAAATTTGAAGCATCCATTCAGGAACTTGATGCGGGCGCAAGTTTGCTGGCAGGCCTAGAATAGAGGACTTGATGGACTTGCACGGAAACACTGGTAAAGAACTTGGGGGAGCACACTTGAGGGAGAAGTTGATGGGAGTGGGAGGCAAGAAAGGGCGCAAGGATCATGATGCCTGGTCTCTTTTTAAAGTCCTGACCCTGGGTGGGCTTACTCAGCACATTCGGTGGCGGCTTGATCAGTCTTGATGTAGAAGTGGTGCCCTAGCTAGCACAATAGAGGAGTGGAATATCTACTGTAGACGCAAAGTCTACAGTAGACGGTCATGCTCTAGGAGGCTCTATCAGGAGGCGTCGGCTCTATCGGGTTCTACCGAGACACAGCCACATCTACGGCGCAGCGCCGGATCTATCAGCCAAAACCTCGTTTCCAGATGCATAGAGCTCAGTAGAGCTCGGTAGAACCACGTGCTCCTGATGGAGACAGCGTTTCGCGTGGTGAATTTCGGTTATTTGTCCAGATTGGGCGTCCCCTTCCCAGCGTTGCGCGCTCATTCAAATCGAATAGAAAAGAACAGAAAAAGAGGGGAAATCATATATATTCATAACTATAAGTGTTGTACTATGTAGCGCGCCGAAGTACTGATGATAAACGGGAGAAATGATGGAAGCTGACAAGCAGATAGTCGTCGGGACTTGAAAGGGGGGAGTGCATGCTTGTCTTCGCCACATGTATTGCCCATGTTGTGCTTGACTGGCAATTTAGGGACTTGAGGACTTTGTACGGCCAAATAATTGTCGGCAGGGCTTGACTTGAATAGACTTGGATGGATTTGACTTGGATAGACTTGTATGAATGGACTTGGATTGGAGGCAAAGAATCTTGAAGTACAGGCCACAGAGATGGGAGTGGGAGGGAAGTAAGGAGGTGAGAATCACGTCGGCGGGCATCTTATATGATGGCCCCAGCTACGCTTGTTCAGCATCAATTCCGTGGCAGGTCCATACGTTCAACGTTGATGCTGGGATGGTGCACTACCCGGCACCTCAGAGAAGTTAGACCTCTATAATAGAGTCGCAATCTATAGTAGATGGCCATGCTCTACGAGGCTCTATCCGGACCTGTCAGCTCTATCGGGCTCTACCGAGACACTGCCACCTCTACCGAGGCGGGCCGTCTCTATCAGCTAAAACCGCGTTTCCAGATGTAATACTATAGAAAGTCCAACTCACTGACAGCCAGAGGTTTGTCAGAGGTCAGTAGAACTGAGCTTTAGCTTCCAAAGGCTACCTGAATTAGTCCGTAATATGTGAGGGTGAAGTGTCAGGCAGACAAGCGAAGAGCACATCGAAGTTTGCGTCAAGTCGAAATGATTGGTTGTGGCGTGTTTGGTGATCTCTGCCACCGTGATTTGCTGTCACGCGTTATTCAGCAATCACCGCTCTCCTCTTCCGACTACCACCAACCAATGTGCCACAACAATCAACTAGCCACGTAGCCTGGCCACGATGGCATTTTCTGCACTCAGGTGGCCGTCGCAGTCCCCCGGGTGGTTCTACTTCTTTGGGCCATCGTGAAACTTGTGCCACTGGCTCATGCCACCCGCCGACACCGGTGAGTACCCTCCTTACTCTCTTTTCGGTACTCGCTTACTTCTCGTTTAGACATCTCGACTTACAGCTTCTCGCTGACCGCAGGACCACAGACTTTTGGATCCCTCGACACTCGGACGGCCTCTCTCTTTGGATTCCTCGACACTCGGACAGCCCGCTCTTCAAGACTCTCAGCGCACGGACGGGCAACGATGGGGAATGGGTTGAGAAATGGCAATAGGTGCAGGTGTGTGCTTCCTTGTCTATTACTAACTCCTCTCAACTGTTTTGCTCCTCAGCAGGTCCCTGGCGAGCACCTTGTCAATGGCACACTCAGGTGTGTTTTCTTTTCTGTCCTCATCTCAATTTGTTTCATACACTATTCCTGAACCACCACCATCTCCTTCCTCTCTTTCCCATCCCTTCATTTGGTATTCTCCATCCTCCTACCCCATGCCCGAAAAACACCCTAGGCCCCGTAGGCGCTGCTCATCGTTGCACAGCCACCCCGCCTTCAAAGTGCACTCGAGTTCTCTTTGGACTTGAGTTCTGTCGGACTTGAGTTCCGTGGGACTTAAGTTCTTTCGCACTCAAGTCCGGTATCTATTTGAATTGAACTAAAGTTATGGGCTACAGTGAAGGACTTAAGTTCGGGAGGATCTTAAGCTCTTAAGCTCCTCATCGGGACTTGAGCCTTTGACTTGAGTTCTTTCGCACTTAATTGCTCAAGTCTTGTGGAACTGAAGTGCAGTATCTTTTTTAATTGAACTACAGTTATGGGCTACAGTGAAGGTCTTAAGTTTGAAGGATCTTAAGCTCAAAGAGCACTTAAGCTCCTCGAGTATGGCAAGGGAGCCCACCCCGGGCGCCCTGCGGGCTTTGCCCGCATCGACGCCGAACTTGAGTTCCTGCCGAACTTAAGTTCCATTTGCGATGATTTCACTCGGAACTTAAGATGGCCTAGTCCTATTTCATGCCCTGATGAGAATACGACCCCTAGTTGTTAAAATAATAATATTGGCCTTTGTGGATTTTACTGTGTCTCAGCCAATGGTCGTGAGTTCTAAAAAAATTCGGCAGAGCAGTTTGACAATGCCTATGGTTTCAAGCTCTTCAAACTGAGAGGTGAGTTTTTGAACCTAAAGGTTCAGCTCCTGCCTCGAAGAGGCCCAATCCCAAGTCATAAATAGTTTTCAAATTTCTGTTTATAAGCATGTTTATAAACACTGGCTGGAGGAACCCTGAAACCCGGTGTTTCAGCCAACTTTCGGTAAATTTCGATCCCCGGTTTCTGAAGGGCTTTGAGCGACCAAATAACTGATTTGAACCTTGATTTTCAACGAGATAATTGAGTAAGGAACCACAAAATGTGGTGTGGACTCAACTTCGAAGGATTTGGGCACATTAAGTATAGGGTCCAACTGATTAGTTGCTCCATAGAGTATGATTATTGGTTCAAATTTTAGGTCGACTTGCAGCCAACCAAGAAGCCAACTTACTACTATAAAGCACTGCTACATTGAATTAAAAACAGGCTCTCAGGCCCAGGGATATAAAAACTAGGTTTATAAACACCTGTTCATAAACATGATTATAAACCGGCATAAAAACAGAGCCCTAGTTACGAGCCCATCCAACTGCATCTTTCCGCCCAAAGTTGAACAAGCTGTCAGCGAGAAGTCCGATATCACTGATCAGGCTCCATTCATAGGCCATATACGGGAGAAGCGTCAACTCGAGGGCAATGAAAGCTGTGTGTTTCATCTCAATCTGCCAGGTACTGTACTGGTATCAAATTTCCAATCCTAGCGCCTGCTACCCAGGACCCTGTGTCCACACTGTGGGCAAATGCCATGGCCGTGGATTCATGGTATTTGACTGGTGTGTGACCAACACTTGCCATGGCGTTGGCACTGTGTTGCACATTTCCTTTTGTTCTTTCTTATCTTGTGCTTATCACTGATCAGTCGATTAAATGTTGATGATTGACTGCACGACCTTCTCTGTCAACGAATAATTGTTTCTGAAACAAGGGATTCAGATGTCAGCGGAAAGAAGCCGCGAGTACGCGTACCTGGGCTCGTCCGATATATCCTCGACCAACACAGACAATAACGCCAGGAACTCCCGTTTTTTTGAGATGATCCTAACCATTCCGTAAAACATCAGCGAGAGGGGCCAACTGTCACGCCTTTAGGATCATCCATATTCCACACCTTTATTATGTCTGTGAGCAAAACACCAAGCACATGTATCATGGTTTGGCCTAGAAAAATATTGGACAAGAGGCCCCGCAAATGCCCTGCCTGAATTGTGAGAATAGAGATTTCATGCACTCAACTCGGCTCGTACGTTCCCATCCGGTGATGGTTGTTTTATACCGACGCTCTCGGCTCGTACGTTCCCTTACAATCCTGGCAGAAGATAGATTCAGAACTCACAGTGTAAAGAAAATAAGTGGAAGAGAATAATTAATCAATGCGTCGATATTCGCCCTGACATTGGATCGCCGCACGATCCAAATCTTCTCGATGTTGGGAGTGAGCTGGACTAAATCGGTGATTGTTGTTTTAAACCGCAGCTCAAGCGAGACTGATCAATAAATGTTCATATCAGAACGGTGTAGGGTTGAAAGCGAATGAGGATGCCCACTTGAGGTCGCAATCCAATTCAGTGGAATTTCCGGGGACAGGGTACGTAACGGCTCGACACAAAGTTCCTGCACTTGTGCCTCCACAGCTGCGTCAACCGCATCATCAAACTCCTTGTCTTCCATTTCTTCACCCAACTCGTGTTCCAATTTGTCTACCCATTTCTCGTGGAGGGTATCGAGCTTGGTGAAAACCACAACGATTGGAACTGATAAGCATGAATGAGGTCGAAAAAAAAAAATGAAACGGATAAAACCGACATGTTCCACGATACTGTGTCAAAATTCATTCCACCCCTGCCTCAAAGAGTCGGCCGCCTGGGAAAGGGATTTCGGCGCATACCCTGGTTTGTAATGTGAATTCGAGAACGGAGTTGAAAAGCTGAGCTAACCAAATCACGTGTAATTGATCAGCAAGCGCCGATCAGCTGTCGATAAATTGGAAGACCGTCTTGATGTTGGCTTCCTCTCCCGCCTCGCAGCCCTGCGAGTCGTAAATTAGTATTCGATCGTTCACCGGGAAGCTCAGAGGTTTATTGATATCGCGCTTTCCGGGAGTTCGGTGGAACACAGCCTGACAGAAAAACGTGGGTTTTAAGGCCATTGCTGCGCATGGCAATACGAGTCCTTCTCCTAGTCATTCAAAGTAAACTTGTTCTCATTTAGTGTGTCTAATGTAGCACATATATAGCTCCCCACACAGAAGTGCAACACTTCAAAATCATTACGCATATTTCCAAGTGACACGGACCGAAACCAAATCCCACCTCCTGGCGTGATGGTGCGAGCGGTGAAGTGTTTAAACCCATGATAAATAATACCTCTGAGTTTCAATGACACTCTCCTGCCAGCACAGTTCAGCTTGATATCGGAATCTATTGAAATACGCTCGTTGTCCAGTATTGTAAACATCAAAGGTGGAACACTGGTCAAAGTGGTTGACTTTGTCATTACACGGCGCCGCTTGTTCCGAATTATATCACGAACCTGTTCCAGAGTAGAGCTACCAAGTAGCACAGAGTCGAATCCTTGAGCAAGTGCGTGCAGTTCCGGAGACATAGCCTTGAACTGGGCTGACCTATCAGCGATATTATCCAACCAGAAATTACATAGAATACCGAACGTCGCATCGTATGCACAGCTAAAATCGACACTGTCCCAGACAAGTCCGACCGGAAGACCTCCTTTGGGATAGCTACGCGCTTCATCGGATTGTACTGTTTTTGTCCGTTTGTTCGAGACTCGAGCCGATAGCGGTGAGTTTCCCTGGATCGATATGTGACAGATTAACCTAGGGCTAACGCACAGATTTTTTTGGGGGAGTTTCCAGCAGAGTGAGCGCGCGACACTTCCGAGTAAAGCAGAAACCTTGACACTGGCACTTTAGGAGTTTCGGGCGAGTATCTCGCCCTCCTGGACGCAGTCCAAGTCCAAGAGATGCAAGGATGACAGCAGAGAATGAGGACACGAGGATCAAGACGGACAAACTCAAAGCCAAACGAAGCTAAGGTACGTCGCCGATGGCGAGAGATAGTCGAAAGACACGATTTCCTAGAACAAGCTATCTGGCACAATTATCAGCGGACCCTCCGCAGGTCAAGGACGTACATGGTGGTTGATCATGACGCATTATATTTTATCCGTGCTAACCGATCGACTTCAGCCTTCCTAGAAATTCTGAGCGAAGTGTATACCAAGAAAGAGGTCAGAATACATGGGACCGACCTACCGGAATGAGTTCCCGGGACATACAAAACGATAACGCTCACCGAAATCGTCCGTAGTCTCTCAAACCCAGAACGAGCACGGGTCGCTTCGAGAAACCCGGAAGGTGAGATATAATCAGTCCAGAGGCAATGTGTCTGACCAGATGAAGTCCCAGTCGATTCCTAGATGCGTCGCACGGAAGGTGTCTGCGTAACGCCACACCCCTTGTGGCAAGTCTTCGCGGAGGAGATAGGAGGCGAAGGGCGCGCCACCAATCGTGTAGTGGGCGAGTAACCGGCCTAGAGATGCTGAAGGGGAGCCTGGTTGCAGGTACGACAACCAACTTCGAGGACCTGAAGACGGAAGGGAAACGCAATCAAGGAGGAAGGGACAAGTGCGATTACAAGGACAAACATCGATCATTCGGTAAAACGGCTACTTAGTGTATATTAATAAGGATCGGCACCGTACTGTATACGGTTACGGAAGGCCCCCGGACACTACCTATAATACCTGTCCGCAATAGAGTAAATCAGTGGCCCAAAATGGCCCTTCCTATGTCCGCAATATAGAGTAAATCAGCTCTGAGAGCAGCTTTGTCGGTCCTACATAGAGTAAAACATTGAAGCTCAAGAAAAAATTTTGAACCACTATAGGACGGCGGCACAATTTTAGTGTTGTGGAAGGCTGTTGTTTGAATTCAAGCACTGCCCAATCAGGCCCGGGTGTACACGGGGGTGCAAAAAAGCGCCCGCGGCATCCTGGGGGAAAAAACGGGCTCTGGGGCGCAAAAATTGGTGTTTTACACCAAAAACTTCGTCCGAAATAGAGTAAAACAGCGGCCCAGAGCCAGATTTCATAGAGTAAATCAGCGAAATTTTCTGGCAAAAAGCGGACAGGTATTATAGGTAGTGTCCGGGGGCCTGTTACGGACCGTATGCCTTACGGCGGTTTACGGTAGACGGTTGGTACCGTAACCGTCACCGTAAGCAGAGCTGCAGGGCCTCTTACGGGACGGTACGGTACCGTTTTACGGTATGCTACGGCACTTACGGCCGTACATGTATATATATGGGAT
This sequence comes from Mycena galericulata, assembly GCA_029289565.1. NCBI lineage: Eukaryota > Fungi > Basidiomycota > Agaricomycetes > Agaricales > Mycenaceae > Mycena > Mycena galericulata. The sequence continues at coordinate 37,692 of JARKIA010000488.1, forward strand.
GAATAACTTGTTAATTTTAATTTCTATAAGTGTTCAAACGACAAAATCTGCTATATCCACATTCTGCTCCATCAATCTGAGTATATCCTCGAATGATTTTCGCTTCAGACGCAGGTGATGCTTAAGCAACATCAAAGTCCGAATGGTCTCGGGGCTCAAGCGTGCACGCCGCAAAGAGACAGTGTCTCGACCACCCGAAAAGACCCGCTCGACTGCAACTGCAGAGCCTGAAACACTTATTGAGAATTCTACCCTGCCGGATGGGAGAAAAATTTACCTGGGATGGTCATAATATCACGCGCCAGCCGATATAGGCGCGGGAACTCGGACTTCCTCGCAAACCACCACTGAACAGGGTCCGCCTGCGAGGGCGCACGTGGAGCATCAAAGTATTGCTCCAGCTCGTCAATAATCTCCTCTGCATCAGACCCCAAATCGTAGTCGCCGAAATTGATGACCCCAGAGCGACTCGTGGACTCATTTGTTGCGCCAGAGGTTGTAGGGTTCGAAGTGGGAGTGGCGGAAGACGAGGGCGGATAGTGTTCATCGAAATACTCACGGAGGGCGGCCGCTTGCAAATCAAGGTAGGCTTTCAGGTCGGAATCGTTGGCGTAGTCTTTGCGAAGTTTCTTTAAATTGTAACGGGGATCGAGGACTGCCGATGTATCAGTAAATATACCGAGCGATATCAGAACACTTACTGGCTGCCCAAATGTAAAAAGGAGATTGGTCGTACTTGTAGTAGTAGTCGCTTAGCTTCAGATGTGAGCTCGTCAAGGCCTCAACGAGCTCCGACTCCGGCGAGTCCTCGGGCACATCCTTTTTGAGCGAGATCAACTTATCCTTCAAGGTCTTCTGCAGACCGCGAAAGATCGAGTGGGTGGATGAGAGCATCGGACGCGATGTCGTTGACATCTGACTGGTCGCTGAGCGGAAATTAAGCAACCAGTCAGAAACCATCGCAATCGTATCCCAGTCCTGCACAGTCGGTTCAACCCCACGAAGATCCCGATTAGCGGCAATGAAATCATTACAGCTCTTTGCGGAACTTAGGGCGCGAGTGTTTTTTGTCTGTTTTCAGTTGTTTTGGGCAGAACAGCAATTACGGGCTCGATTCTCATCTGTTTACCTTGTGAGTATGCTCAATCTTCTCAGAATTCAGATGCGCAGTTTTCTCTGTCCTCCGATTTTTTACTTTGATCTTGGATCAAATTTGCACACATTTTGGGACATTTCGGAGCAGGACAGCTCTAGCAGCTCTAGCATTAGGATTTCACCCCCAATTGACGTAAATTTTTGATACAATGGACTTCTATGTATAATCTAGTTCCTGAAATTATCTCTGCCAGTGCCTATCTTATCGGCTGAACTTCTTCATCTCCGGTCAGTCTACTTCCTGCCTGTCTCAGATATTACAGACCCATTTTTGAACACCTCCCGAAAGATAATAACAACGAGCCATGATGCTTCCGCCAATCCTGTGCCACCGTAGCCTGTGTCCTCATCCAACGATATGTACCCTACTTCCACCGAAGTTTTCATCTGATGGCGTGACCTTCGCTCGGCTGGTGGCTACGACCGCAGACGTTTGATGCTGTCGCTCCTTCACGCTCGGTGAGTCTCTCATCTTTCCTATATGCCGCGGCCGAACTCTACCCCGGCGAAATTTACCATGCCTGAGGTATGTGTGTCCTACCTCCCGGTGAAGCTCTTCCTCATATACCGATTCTCGTAGACCGAATTTTCGCGTGGTTTTTGCTGTCATCTGGGGCTTCCGCGCTCACACGCGAGGTACGTATACATAAGTTACATCATATGTGCTCCATGCGTGTGTACATAATGCCTTCCGCTCCACAGATATTCCTTCTCGAGAGCTGGTTCAGTCCCCGTGGCGGATGAGTTCCAGACTGCTATGCTCGCGGGTCCGTGATTATGTTGTCGTCGCTGGAGGCCACGACTGGGCTCTCATCTCCGGTTGGCAGTCTTCGACGTACTCCGATGTGTAGATGCTGATAATTTCGCAGGCCAATCCACCTCCTGGCTCGACATCCAATGGGGCCTTCGATGTATGCTTCGATCTAGCGTATATGTACGCCGAAAACGCTCACGTCACCGCACATTCATAGACCAAATATTCCACCTATAGTGATGAATCTATTCAACAGGTCGAAGCATCGTTCGAGCAAGAAATAACGTTGAAGACGAGGTCAGCTATACCCCGGGCTGCGCACAGTGTTCCCACCCATCGCGGGTGCCCCGGATCGTCCAAGTACTGGGCTCCAGTCTCCCTCCTCGCCATTTCTCTCTCTGCCTCCGTCTCCGCACCTGTGTTTGCCAATTACTTCTTCATCTTGCGCCAGATCCACGCAGTTCGCCCGCTGCGTCGCGTATCTCGCAATTTTCGCTCCGGTTCGAAAAAGTGCGTTTGAAATTTGGATACAGTTTCACTCCGCCTCGGCTTCAGTTCTGATATACCTTACTTCATAGGTGCATGCGAGGTATCCGCGGCGCGTTACAGAAAGATTCAGCCCGAGTTATATTAGACTTGGCCATCTAGTGCACGCAGGGCGAACGGAGCATTATTGAAGAGGTCGTTTCTCAACGTCAGAGGTCGACTGCCAACCCGGTTAAACGCGGCACTTACTTTGATTTACAGCGGAGAATAAAGAATCGATGCGGTTCCTCATTCCTTCATGGTCCTGCGCGGAGTGGACGATCTGCATTGCTTCAAATAACTGCACTTGTGGTGAGCAGGACTTAAAAGCCCCTCGAACGGGCTCGCGACAGGGTCCGGAAATTGGTGCCGTGCGTCGTACGGCGCCGCAGATTACTAAGTTAGATGAGGGTTCAAGAGTATGAGCATGGCCTGAGTGCGCAAATGGTTATTACAATTGGGAAGAAGATATATGCTCCCTGGTACAGTAAGACTTCCGCGCGGCGCGAAATAATTCAGGAGGAGGAAGAATTTGGTAAAGAGATCGAGGGAGCAATAACGGCCGGATGCAGTGGAAAAAATAAATAGCTATAGCCTCGACGCGCTGCGGTCTTGAACCAGGACAGCGAGGTTAGCTATTGGCAGCATCGCGTCGCGTAGCTTCGCGATGAGATCCGCGGTAAGGCACGCACGGATGGTGAGTCGCTCTTAAGGCATGCGGGACATGTCTAGTCGCGTATAGCTCCTTCTCGTCGGCTCGTGAGAACTACGCACCGAAGTGACAATAATTATTCACCACACTTTACTGCGAATGTTGCACCCACAGAAATTTCGATTCCGCGCGATGGACAAGATCTGGGGTACGCCGTTCTGTTGACTGTCAAGTCGGGCACGCACAGGAATATTCGTCCGTACGATGGACGAGATTTAGGGTAAGCCGGCATGGAATTGCTGGGTAGATGCAGCCTGCAGATTGATTAGCGGAATGAAACGCGGACGCGCAGAATCAGCTGCGGCGCGGGACACATATAATATGTAGAAGCACATACCTCCCTGGCACGCATGCGCAGCGGCATCTCACACCAGCCGATTTTGTTCACGCCCGGCCTGCATGGCGTCGTATGGATCCCAGCGCCGTCCTGCTCCCGTAGTTGGATTGACGATGCAAAATTAGAAAGGTGGCTGAAACTCGAGTTGGGGGCAGCGCATCTTCGAGATGTCAAGAAGATCCCCCAGCCGAAGCAAGTGCTCGGAAATGAAGTTGCCCGATGGTGTACCAAGAATACGAGAGTGATGCCTCCCCCGCCCGCCGGCTGCGGCCTCACTTCAGGGGGACGAGGAGAGTAAATATGTCCGGTGGAAATGGATCGCAAGATGGGGAGGTTCTTCCGAACTAAGCGGACATTATGAGTACGAGCTGTGGGCACGAACTTGAGAAGCGCGAAGAAACTTTCACGTCATGCAGCAAGAAGGCGCTGAGTTGCAGGTTCGGATCTGTGTTTGTGTTGTCTGTCGGTCGCCCATTATCTGCGTCGTCTGTAGAATCGGAAGCAGGCAGAGTATACCAGGAAGGCGAAGTATGCACGGATCCGGAGGCGCCTTGAAAGCTATCTATGGGAATCTTCGCGCAGGAAGAGGCCATAAACGCGAGCCACGATAGGTGCTAGAAGTCGAGGTGAATATAGCGAGTACAGAGAGAGCTCGGGCGGGGGCCATCGACGCCGCGGGGGTGCCACAGAGGAAGGAGGAGCGGGCGATCTTGATAGGTCGCGGAACATGATGCTGTGTTGCGGGGCAAGTGCGTGCTGGCGAGAAAGCCCCGCCGGAGGGGACCTCGACGTGCAGAGACTACATCTTCCAAGGAGGCAGTTTCGATCTACCAAGTAGCAAGTCAATGGAGAGCAATGACTGCGTAGACAAGCAGATAAATCAGACGCCAGGGAGGTGAGATGGAAGCTGAGGGGAAAAGGTAAGGAAAACGGAAACGAAGGAGGAAGTTGCGAGTAGGATGACTCGGACCAGGACGTTGCAGTGTGAGCAGTAAAAGACAACAAGAATGGGGGGTTGAGCTGGATATCTCCAATTTAGCGTGAATTCGGAGTCGTACACCGGCGAGTTCCGCAGCGGTACTCCTCGAAGACGGACGTCGGGAACAAGAGACGGCCCGGGATCACAGCGACCTCCGAAGCAAACATACACATACTCCTCAGGCTGCCTTCCGTTTCTTTCACCATCCCTTCGGCCCATTCGCCTATTCTTCGAGGATCGACTCGGAATCTACAAATAAATGATCTCCTCTCTTTCGCTTCATGCTCCGGTGTATCTTGTGTCTCGATGCGCTGGCATAATGCGCGATCCGAGTCGCTTCCCTCAATTTCGGCAACCCGCGTCTCGGATGCCGCTACATAATATATACTTGCTGCAGTCTGCGTTAGAACACGTCGATCTCACCTCGTCAATAAACACTTCCATAACTCGCCTTTTTCTCTTGGTTAGACTGGATGCTGGCCCGAACTCACCGGCAATGCATGACACACGACGATCTACGGCTCCGTGCGTGGAACGAGCCCACACCTCCTGGAGAATGTATAATTACTACCACCAAGTTAAGCGCTTCACTCATCAAAGGGAGTATGAGGTATTTCCGTTCCAGGCCCCACAACCTTGCTCGAGGAGCCGCATCTATTTGTGCGTGATATTCTGACTCGGAGTCGGAAATATTTATGAAGGAGTAGGACACTGAGTTCTGCGAGCAGGATCTCGGGCCCTGGTTTTCCTGTCCACAAAGGAGTTGCGATTCCGGGGATAGAGGCGTACGGCGTGAAGATCCACGGAGTCCACATCGAGAATGAATTTGTCAAAGTTCTCTCTGGGATCAACGTGTTTATCCGCGCGATCGCCTCGTGTCTCAGCTCATGCAAATGAATATGGCGACAGCAGCGAAGAACGCGGGCGTAGATCGGTTCGTTCCGTGTGCGTCGGTATCCTCGCCTCCGCATCGTATACGGCGACGGCACCTCCCCGACAATGCTCACCATATCGGGTGGTTTCTCGCCCCCACATACCTTGAACCGCTTTGTGTTTATCTACAGGGACGTACTGTGGCAAAACGAAATATTCGCGATGATGGAGGAGACGTGGTGAGAGAAGATAGGAATCATGTGAGTGCAGCGCATCAATCCATTATTGACATCTCTGTCGACGATCTTGTCGCCTCACGCGCCCGGTACATCGTTGCCATCGCCGCGGACCCCAAAGACATCGGCGCACACAACCGACGCACGGCAGCTTTACCCCGACTTGCCAACCGCGTACATTGAGCTCGTCGGGGATTTCCGCTGGCGGCAAGATTTACAGCCAGATCGCACGCGGATGGAGGCGCTGAGAAAATTGGGGCGTGATTGGTGGATGGATTTGGTCAACAGTCACATAAAGGGTTCATTAAACTTCATTTACAGTATCATGAGCGATACACGTTGACAGCCTTGTGTGTTAGAAGATGAAGAGCACCAATCGGAGATATCACGGAGGATATGTCCATATTTAGTGAGGCCCTGAAGATTCAAGAAGCCCACTTGAGCGCTCGAGCCTCGCACTTGGTCCACAGAACAGGGACCGGAAATAGGCAAGGCGGAGATTCTGGCGTCCCCACCTGGTCAATTCGACCATAATCGTGCGATTAAGAGCGAGACAGAAACTGAGATGTTCACGAGGCTGTCCAAATCAAGTGTCAGAAGAAGCGCTCGGTGGACATTGAGTGGGAACGGCCAATGGGGCACCACTGTGGGGATTACCGCTGATAGCGGAAACGTGCCTCCACCTCATTCCTTCTCATCGTTTCCCTCCATGAGCTCCTCCACAGAAATCTCCCCCGAGGACGACTTGACATTCTGGAACATCCGGAACTTGGCATTCCGTGTGCTTATTCTAGGTCGTGCCAATGCGGGAAAGACAACAATACTTGAAAGATTGACGGGGACTGCCATGGACAAAGCAAAGGTCTTCCGGGATGGCAGAGTGTTGCCGGACCAGGTTCGTCCCCTTTTCAGGCTTTTGCGATTGTTATATCTGATAAACTTGGATTAGATTGTCAGAGGTCAGAGTGAGGTATGTGCAGATACCAATACTGGCTACTGGTACTCATCTTGTTGGATGGGTGGTAGCGTGGTTTACATAATGTGGAAGACGAGATCCGCTTTCCCTCCAAGCTTGGATTTGTCTTCCATGACTCCCGAGGTTTTGAAGCCGGATCAATGCAAGAACTTTCCGTTGTACAACGGTTTGTGGAGGATCACACATCCACGCGCACACTAAATCAACAGTTGCATGCTATATGGTACCAGGGCCCCTTTTTTGTGACATACATCTAATGCATTCTTCAGGATGTGTCTCCCACTTGACGAGTCACGTGAGCTATTTGAGGGAGAAAAGGCATTTTTCCAGTGGGGAAAGGGAGCTGGTGAGCAGTAACAAAATCATCAAGGAATACATCTGATAGCTACAGCTGTATTGGTGGTGATATTCACCAAACGCGATGGTGCCGTCCAGAAGGAGACAACACGGATCATTGACAAGATTCTTGAGGGCTCTCAAGAACACACTGTCACTCGTGCCATTCGGAAGGAAGCCCGCCAGCAGGCAGAAATTGAAGTCACCAACCGTTTGAATGCCCTCGAGCAGGAACTGAGGGGCTTAAGCATTCCCAACAGTTCAATTGCTTTTCTAACCACTGGTGGTAAGGCTATTAATGTTGGGAGGCAATTGTTTAACTTCATTCAGGGATGGAAGAGCAGACAGTCAAAACAGATGAAGCATGCCGACGACTTATGGACTTGACAGATCACTCTTTGACAGGACCGACACTCAAGACCTTGTTAGCAATGGTGTGGGGGCGTAATCTGTCCAGGATTAGATATTGGTGTCTGTATTGGTAAGGAGGGCTGGCTTGCTTCATCAACCACAGCTCATTAACCTTTTGCACAGGCTCTTGAAGGACAACCATGGTAAATGAATGGCTGGATCATGAGTACATACCCTGAACATTAACATGGTCAAAAGGCAAGACAAAACTTGGATCAGGCATGCCAAGTATACATGCACTAATCCACAAAATTGTGGAAATCACAGTGAGTGGCAAGACCTAGACCAAAGCTACATCAAGTCATGGAGCATGTTGGATCTAGATGGTAACTGCAAATTGGATTTTCCTGTTCTACCAACTCATCTTTTTGCCCCCGACTTGCCCATTGTTGCTGGCATCTGTAGTATGTGAGTGCTGGATCGTTCGCTGTCTGCATCTTTCTGCCACTCAACTCTTGTTGCCTGTGTTTGTAGCGAGTGAGTGCTGGATTGTTCGCTGTCTGCATCTGTCTGCTGCTCAACTCTTGTTGCCTGCATCTGTAGGGAGTGAGTGCTGGATCGTTCGCTGTCTGCATCTTTCTGCTGCTCACCTCTTGTTGCCTGTATCTGTAGCGAGTGAGTGCTGGATTGTGCGCTGTCTGCATCTTTCTGCTGCTGACCTCTTGTTGCCTGCATCTGTAGCGAGTGAGTGCTGGATCCTTCGCTGTCTGCATCTTTCTGCCGCTCACCTCTTGTTGCCTGTATCTGTAGGATGTGAGTGCTGGATCGTTCGCTGTCTGCATCTTTCTGCCGCTCACCTCTTGTTGCCTGTATTTGTAGCGAGTGAGTGCTGGATCGTTCGCTGTCTGCATCTTTCTGCCGCTGACCTCTTGTTGCCTGCATCTGTAGGATGTGAGTGCTGGATCGTTCGCTGTCTGCATCTTTCTGCCGCTCAACTCTTGTTGCCTGTATTTGTAGCGAGTGAGTGCTGGGTCATCCGCTGTCTGCATCTTTCTGCCGCTCAACTCTTGTTGCCTGTCTGTGTAGGTTGTGAGTGCTGGATCGTTCGCTGTCTGCATCTTTCTGCCGCTCAACTCTTGTTGCCTGTGTTTGTAGCGAGTGAGTGCTGGATCGTTCGCTGTCTGCATCTTTCCGCTGCTCACCTCTTGTTGCCTGCATCTGTAGCATGTGAGTGCTGGGTCATCCGCTGTCTGCATCTTTCTGCCGCTCAATTCTTGTTGCCTGTCTGTGTAGGTTGTGAGTGCTGGGTCGTTCGCTGTCTGCATCTTTCTGCCGCTCAATTCTTGTTGCCTGTCTGTGTAGGTTGTGAGTGCTGGGTCATCCACTGTCTGCATCTTTCCGCTGCTCACCTCGTGTTGCCTGCATCTGTAGCCTGTGAGTGCTGGATCTTTCGCTGTCTGCATCTTTCTGCCGCTCACCTCTTGTTGCCTGTGTTTGTAGCCTGTGAGTGCTGGGTCGTCTCCTGTCTGCATCTTTCTGCTGCTCACCTCTTGTTGCCTGTGTTTGTAGTATGTGAGTGCTGGATCGTTCGCTGTCTGCATCTGTCTGCGGCTCAACTCTTGTTCCCTGTGTTTGTAGGATGTGAGTGCTGGATCGTTCGCTGTCTGCATCTTTCTGCGGCTCAACTCTTGTTGCCTGCATCTGTAGGATGTGAGTGCTGGATCGTTCGCTGTCTGCATCTTTCTGCTGCTCACCTCTTGTTGCCCCCATCTGTAGTATGTGAGTGCTGGATTGTTCGCTGTCTGCATCTTTCTGCTGCTCACCTCTTGTTGCCCCCATTTGTAGGATGTGAGTGCTGGATCGTTTGCTGTCTGCATCTTTCTGCTGCTCACCTCTTGTTGCCTGTGTTTGTAGGATGTGAGTGCTGGATCGTTTGCTGTCTGCATCTTTCTGCTGCTCACCTCTTGTTGCCCCCATTTGTAGGATGTGAGTGCTGGATCGTTCGCTGTCTGCATCTTCTGCTGCTCACCTCTTGTTGCCTGTGTTGTAGGATGTGAGTGCTGATCGTTCGCTGTCTGCATCTGTCTGCGGCTCAACTCTTGTTGCCTGTGTTTGTAGGATGTGAGTGCTGGATCGTTCGCTGTCTGCATCTTTCTGCTGCTCAACTCTTGTTGCCTGCATCTGTAGGTTGTGAGTGCTGGATCGTTCGCTGTCTGCATCTTTCTGCTGTTCACCTCTTGTTGCCTGCATCTGTAGGATGTGAGTGCTGGATCGTTCGCTGTCTGCATCTTTCTGCTGCTCACCTCTTGTTGCCTGCATCTGTAGCTTGTGAGTGCTGGATTGTTCGCTGTCTGAATCTTTCTGCTGCTCACCTCTTGTTGCCCCCATCTGTAGCTTGTGAGTGCTGGATTGTTCGCTGTCTGCATCTTTCTGCTGCTCACCTCTTGTTGCCCCCATCTGTAGCTTGTGATTGCTGGATCGTTCGCTGTCTGCATCTTTCTGCTGCTCACCTCCTGTTTTGCCCCCATCTGTAGGATGTGAGTGCTGGATCATTCGCTGTCTGCATCTTTCTTCTGCTCAACTCTTGTTGCCTGTGTTTGTAGGATGTGAGTGCTGGATCGTTCGCTGTCTGCATCTTTCTGCCACTCAACTTTTGTTGCCTGTGTTTTTAGCCAGTGAGTGCTGGATTGCTCGCTGTCTACATCTTTCTGCTGCTCACCTCTTGTTGCCCACCTCTGTAGGTTGTGAGTGCCGACTTATGTGCCTTCTTCATCCATCTGCTCATGTTTCCTTGTCTTATGTCCACAGGATGTGAGCTTGACATTGTTCACACCCCCTTTCTTTGTTCATTGACACGTGCTGGTAGAGCACTGCAAGCAATCTTGAATCCATGATTGGTCCAATATTCCCCATCCATTCCCAGGTATCTTCCACTATGTATCTTCCAAACAATCCAACCTGAACAACTTTGTGTACAGAATCATAGTGATGTGGAAGTCTTGACAATGGCTGCCGGTGTGTTCCAAGTATCCTCCCACATGCTATTCCCATCTCATCACTTGCAGTGATCCTTGTGCTGCAGCAAGCAGTGCATTCTCAGGTCCTTGCATCTAAAGCTTTCCCCAAACCTGCCGATTGGCTCTCAGCCATGAGTTCATTCCTCCAAAATCATGGGGGCCCTGTTCAGGAAATGGTCCACAAGATTAGTTTGCAGATGGCAGGAGTTGTGGATGAGATGAAGCATAAGGATATCATCTCGCGGTTGAACATTGGCGGAGCTTGGAAGTTTTCTGACAAGGAGGCAGACATATTTGCCAAAAAGCTTGTGCAATGCATTGAGGCCCATGTAATCTAGTTTACTTGCATTCATTCCTTTTGTAGTCTTCTGATCATGAATTCATCTGGAAAAAAGCAGATGTCTCCCGAGGTCTGTGGGAGACGCCGGAGACCGGCTAGAGCGGGAGACTGCCCCCGGTCTATGGGAGACCTCGATAGACAATCGTTTTTGATGGGAGACCTCAGTAGACCGTAAGACCGCGTAGTGGCATAGACACGGAGACGCGCGTAGAGCTTGCCATCAGTGATTACTCGTGGACAGGCAACACCATCAAACCATCATTTTTTTTCTCAATGCGGAAGAGACCAGAGAGCGGCAGAAAAAATCAATTGGCAGATAGGTGTAAGGAGTACTACGAGAGAACACATGTAGGATACTAGTCAACACTAACAAAAAAGCCTTCGCTCATCCGTGCACGCGGGAAAGCCCTACTGGTTCTGAGCAAAATCCGCCACATCCATGACTGCAGCCGAGGGAACAGGAGCTACGACATCTTTCAGGACCGAGTACCTGTATCACAGACATAAGGCGCTAGCTCGAGTCAAAGAAGTAAATGAAGACTTACCGGGCATTAGCAAAAATGTTCTCCTGCAGGGTACGCGTGATGAAGGATGGCGGTAACGTGCGGACGGGGCCGTTGCCCTCAAGCGTAGTCGGATTTGATGTGTATGTGCGCCAGTTGCGGAGGGTCTTGAGCTCCGCATCGAAATGGGGTTTGAATATTTTCCGGGCGAACTTCTCGGACACCCAATGGCCACTTGAATACTCCATGATGCTGGCCCGGAGCTAGACGGGATACCAGCATAAGAGATAGCGATAAAAAGTGCGAATAGACTCACCGCCGTTAGGACCACGGCCAGGGTGACCAACGAGAAGGTCGGCTTGTGAGGCGGGACGTCATCGTCATCTGCATCAAGCACGTCCGGATATGTGTCGTCGAACTCTTCGGGGTACTGCATCCCGTCGGACAGGAGGCCAGAGAAGAGGGCGATCTGGATGGTGGCTTCAATGCTTCCATGTTTACACATGGTACCTTTGGCCGTGCGGTCCTCGGGATCCTAAAGAAAGATCAAGTTAGTTAAGTAACAAGAACTTCGACATGAAGACGTACTGAAAAGATGTAAGCCGACTTCTCCAAGAGGGTCGCCACCTTCGCGCGGTTGTGGGCCGCAACGGAATCCATCTCCTCCTTCGTGGCATTGCTGCCACATCTACGGAAGTCGTACCCATCGGGGCCTTTGACGACCTCGCGTGCAACCTCCTTGATGTCGCCGCGTGTCCCGTAGACCCGCTCACGGTTCTGCATAGCATTAGAAGGGGAAAATACATATGAAGAGAGCGTACCAGGTCTTGCTCCAAAGGTTCAACAGGAGTAAAATCACGGACATCAAGCTTGAGAGTGCGCGCGCCATACTCAAAAGCATCCTGAGCAAACTCGGCAAGCCGCCCGCGCTCATCGAGCCATGTCTTGCTCGCATCAGTAAGAACCCGCAAACGCACGTATGTATAGCCAGCGACGATGATAGGGACACGGGAGGGTTCGACGTTGACAATGCTACGAGCAGCGGGCTCCTTGCGGGACTTCTTCTTGGGAGGAGCAGCTTCATCTTCTTCGTCCGAAGCTGGATGCTAGATGCGACATGGATAGAATGAGAATAGAAAATATATCTTGATAAACATACCGTTACGTACTTGGACCGCATTCTCCTTCTCTGCCGCCGAGTTCACGACTTGTGCTGGATTCGACACTTGGGCGACCTGCCGTGGGCGTTGGCGATCGTCGTGGAGACCTGCTCCGAAAATATTGACCCTGCGTATGAGCGGGGCCTGCGGACGGGGCAAGGTACAAGGAGCGACGGGTCCCGGAATTGGCGAAGATGCACTTTTATTTTTGCGGACTCGGCGTACAAGCCGACTCCGCGTTGGCTCAACGGAGTTGGAGAACATCTGGTATCTGTCAGTTACAGGTCCGGCACAGTATAGTGATCCTTACGCCCGGAGTAGCTTGGGGGAAGTGATGAAAGTTTTGGGGGGTACCGAGTTGAGTATTAGTCGCAACGCTGACAACAGAAGGACCCGACAGAGGTAACTGAAGCGGAGGGGTACTAAGTTGAGTATTAGTCGCCATGCTGACAACAGAAGGACCCGACAGAGGGAATTGAAGCGGCGGAGGCAACTGAAAGTCGTGAAGAAACATGAACGTTGAGACATAGATCAACCCGACTTACAGTGGACTGGTCGGCGACCGAGGGTACAGCTGTAGTCGCTAACGCCGGGACATAAGCGTCGGGGAAATCTTCGTTCTGATTGGCATCGGGATCGTCGAACATCTCGTCTTCCTCTTCAGGATTGAATCGAGGGTGGTGTCCTACGATATGTGTGGCTAAAAAGTGGTCAGTCAGTATATGTGAGGAGCAGAAAGGTGCTGACCATCTGGCGGCATCGTGTATAGCTGACTGCTGTTCCAATCACTTGGATTGGGAATTCTCTGTGCGATAGTGGTGGACTGCTGTGGGTAGAAGGGATTTGGACTGCTTTCGGCGGGCTGGAGGAAGGAGTAGTAGCTTTGCTGATCAGGTTGGAAGACCGACTCATCGGGAGTGGGAGTGGGAGGGTACGGGTGAGGAGCCGTTTGAGATGCTTGCTGGATGTTGGCCCCATTGAAAACGGCACCGGCCAGCGATGAAAAACCAGCCGCAGCAGGGATTTGAGGGATGTATGCAGCGGCTAGCACTGTAGGCCCCGGGACGGCGGCCTGAGGGTTGCCATTGCGGCGACGGAGACGGCTCGCAGCTTTCCGCGCCTCGGTTTCATCTAGGACTGATATCAATATTACATGCAGAGGAAGTAATTGAAGATTCACTGTGTTGCGCAATGGCTGTAGTAGGAACACGGCTTCGGAGTCCACGGCCAGCCGTGGAGTGAGCGGGGTCTTCATTGTTGGAAGCAAAATCCTCGGTCGACATCTTGGATGTGGTGAGGGAAGAGGAACGGGCAGAGAAAAAAAAAGAGCGAGGGTCAAGGAGGCGAAACGAATGTGGGTGAAAAAGAAAAAGATGGCGCACCATGCGGCGCCTTATATGAGAAGGAAACCATCAAAAGGCTAAATGCGATTGGGCCGCACGCATCGCATTCTGCCGCCGCTCTCTGTACTCCTCGCCATGCCTATAGTCCAATGCCAGTTTTGTAAAGCTGCTCACGCCGACCAGGATCTGCTCAATCGGCACCTAGCCCATGCACCAGCTTGTAAAAAAAAACTTAATGAGCAAATTGCGGAGCGACTTCTACTTAGGAGGCGCCGTCGTTCCAACTCACCTCAGCCTCCTGCTGCCCCACTGCCGCCGATGCCTGCCCACGATTTCATGGATGTGGACACGGACATGGACAATTTTGAGCCGATTGCGGCCTCGCATTCCGAGGGGCCTGATGTAGACGCGCGAGACCCCGAGCCACCGATGATACGGACCGTTACCGTGGAGCATGCGGATGATGACGAGGGGGACGGTTACGAGGAGTCATTCCCATCCGACAGAAAGGCCGGCGCCACGTATGGTCCTTCAAAAACCATGTTTGAGCATATTCGAGATGACCAGATCTTGACTGGGTCGGAAGTTCTCGGGCCATTCGCAGATGAGGAGGAATGGGAATTGGCCAAGTGGTTGATTAAGAACGTAGGCCACAACCAGACAGAGGCATTCCTAAAGTTACCGATTGTGAGTTGCCTTCGCAGCCACGTCCAGGACTGCCAGAACTTACTGTTCATTCGAGATCACGGATCGTGTTCATCCATCCTTCGACAAGAAACGCACTTTCTTGCAGACCATTGACAGCCTTCCCATCGGGGCGAAATGGAATATTGAGCACATTCCCCTCACCGGCGATGTGTTGGACGACAACAATGAGTTCCGGATCGAAACGGCTGAGCTCTGGTTCCGAGATCCCGTGGAGTGTGTAAAAGAGTTGATAGGGAATCCGGTGTTTAAAGAAGCGATGGATTATGCGCCAAAACGGCTGTTTGTCGATGCAGAAGGGACCGAGGAGGTCATCAATGAGATGTCGTCTGCGAGTTGGTGGTGGAAGATGCAGGTAAGCAAGATAGCGTGTCACGACATCTGACTGACCTGTGCACCAGACAAGACTTCCAGATGGATCGACATGCGCGCCAATAATCCTGTCCTCCGATAAAACACGTCTTTCTGAGCAGAGGGGCGACAAGACAGCTTGGCCGGTGTATCTTACCATCGGGAATATAGCGAAGGCCACCAGACGCAAAGCATCCTCTCACGCGACCATTCTTCTGGGCTATCTTCCCACTCCGAAGCTCGATTGCTTCAGCGACGCGACACGTTCTGTTGCCAAGTACCGGCTTTTCCACTACTGCATGGGTCTCATCATGAACTCCTTGGCCGAGGCGGGCACCAACGGGGTCCAAATGACATGTGCAGATGGCCTGCTCCGCCAGGTCTACCCAGTCCTTGCCGCCTATGTCGCGGATTATCCCGAGCAGTGTCTTGTGGCGTGCTGCATGGAGAACCGGTGTCCAATTTGCAAGGTTATTCCCAACCAACGAGGGGATCACACACCGCATCCTAAACGCGATATGGATGAGACTCTCAACTACATTCATCGCTTTGAAAAAGAGCACAAGCACGCACAATTCAAACATGAGTTTGTCACGACGCTCGGGCTGCGCCCAGTTCAGCCGTTTTGGGCCGGGCTTCCGCATACGGATATCTTCGAGGCGTTCACGCCGGATATACTACACCAGCTGCATAAAGGGGCATTCAAGGACCATCTCGTATCCTGGTGCACGACGATTATCAAGGAGAAAGAAATGGACGCGAGATTCAAGTCCATGCCTTCACATCCTGATGTCCGACATTTTAAACACGGAATATCGATGGTATCACAGTGGACTGGCGGCGAGCACAAGGAGATGCAGAAGGTCTTTGCTGGTCTAATGGCTGGCCACGCTAATCCCGCCGTTATCAAGACTGTCGCCGCCGTAATTGATTTTATTTACCTCGCTTCCTTCGAGTCGCATACGACGAAATCGCTTGCCCTTATTGATACCGCGCTGGACGTATTTCACGACAACAAGCAGATCTTTTTGGACCTTGGTGCGCGCGCAAACCAAAGGCACTTCAACATACCCAAGATCCACTCCATGGAGCACTACACGCCCATGATTCGACTCTTCGGCAGCGCGGATGGGTTCAACACGGAGGCGCCGGAGCGCCTTCACATCGACTACGCCAAGGCAGGCTATCGGGCGAGCAACAAGAAGGATTATATCGCCCAGATGACGTTGTGGTTGCAGAGACAGGAAGCCGTTGACAGGTTCACGGCATATCTCGCGTGGTGCAAAGACAGCCTGAAGCTCAAGCCGTATTCGACGATCCCGCCCCTCCCTCCTCCAGTGACTTCCGACCCTGCGGATATCACCAGGACAGTCTCACCAAGTTTGACCCCTGCGCTCGCTGCTCCGGTACCATCCCAGGTTACGTACCAAATTGCGAAAACCCACCCAACGGACCTCCGAAATATCCCTGTCTCATTCATCACCGCCGAAACCAACATCAATGCGCAGCAATTTCTTCCTGCTGTTGCGACATTTCTTCGCAAGCATGGCTCTCATTTTACTCCCCAATCCTTCGACCGCTTTGACCTTTTCAAACGCATAACGATCACGCTGCCTTCAATTCCGCAAGTAAGTGATCTCAAGCGGCGGAACATTGTTCGCGCTTCACCCCCTGTAGCTGCCGTGGCAGGTACCCGAAATCATGGCGAGCGCGCTTACCAAGACTTTGCTCTCGTGCGCACTGGGGAGGCGAACGCTGTCACCATTGGCACCGCGCTTGAGGGGCTTCGTGTCGCTCAAGTCCGGGTCCTTTTCAAGTTCCCTGCCTATTATCCTGCGCCATTCAACACCTCTAAACCCCTCGCATATATTGAATGGTTCACCCCATTTTCACGACCAGAGGCCGGCAGTGACTTATTTGTGGTCCGCCGCTCCACCCGACAGCACCGCCCTTACGCAGAACTCATCGATTTGGACCGAATTGCCCGCAATTGTTTTCTCGTGCCTCGCAGTGAGGCTGGCACGACCGATCGTAGATGGACTACCGAGGCTGTCACTGATCTGTGTCAGGCCTTTTATTTCAATCCTCACCTAGATAGTCATATATTCTGTATGTTGAAGCTGGACCAACGTGGTTGTATTTAGTAATTTTTTTATTCATTTTTCTGCGACGGCCTGACTCCCGAGGTTCCCGACAATGCGCTTGGAACTTGTCCGAGCACAGCCACCTCGGACAAGTTCAAAGCGCACTGTCGAAAATCGCCGGAGTGTCAATTTTAACACTGTATTCTACTCGTTACCAGCGGAAACTGGACTTGGTGCATTTTGAGGCGGAATCTATTCCAGTGAAGTTGAGATCTCGACACTATAGCAAGAGGACACGAGCGATCACAATCCGAATCTGATGGCTTGGAGAGCCATGCGGGATGATGTCTAGCGGCCGTCTATGGCAGCGTAACCGTGTCTATTGCGGTCTATGAGTCTCCGGCGGTCTACCTTAGCAACTACATGTCTACATAGACATGGCATGTCTATGACGCTAAAACGTGTTTCCAGATGTTGCCAACATGAGAACTGATTGACACAGTAAGCAGCGACTTCGAGGTGGCAAGACTGTGCCCATCTTTGGTATCCCTTGTCTCTTCTCCACATCTTCTTGCATACCTGTCCATCCCAATGCTGCTATCCATGCGCAATTTCTCCTCTGCATCCTGGACACTGGACTCCAGAAACTGGATCAACACGTTGACAATATCGCACTTTGACTGCCAGTGGTGCCTGTCAATATTCTGCAGTGAGATTTCAATCCCCTGGCAACATGCTCCTGCTCTTGGGCAGATCCCCGTGCTTACCGTTTTCATCCTCTTTTCTGAGTCTGTTTCCCTCTTTCCATTATCCATTATCTGTTGTTTTTACTAAACTCCGTTCCACACCTCCGTTCACACTTCTGCTCACTCATCACCTACCCCCATCTTCTTGCGGCCCGTCTTCCACTCACGTTTCCCGGACCCCTTCATTTGTGCTCTTCGGGGCTTGGAATACACTGTAGCTGCAATAAGTAATTATGAATCTAAATTTGAATCTATGATGTTCAACCAGAGGGTTCAGATATATTTCTTCCACCCATCCCCTCCATTGAAATCCAGGTACACCACCCACGGAATATACCTTGTTGTCCCAAGGGAATGAGGGAAAGGAGAAAAACTCAGCTACCGTCCCTGCAGTGCAGGCCCCGATACACGGAAGATGGTGTGCCTTGGTCACTATCGGGGCATTTCCAGACTCGAGGGCTGAATTCATGGTAGTCAGTCTCTGGATGCTGGGAGGCTTCTGAGACTCGAATGGCCCACGTCCGGAATACCTACAAGGTAACTATTTCACTAATGAATGAGCAAGGTTTCAAAAAAACGGCTCTGCTTGTATCGGACAGCATGTGGCAGTATAGGTGTTTCACAAATGGGCGGTGTCGGCGTTGGGTGGGTAGTTGGAATTCCCGGGGCACGAGTCGGAGTCACCGCATATATATCAGCCTCCCGGTATCGGAGAGGACTTCTCCCTTCTCAGGGCACACGAGTGATCCCAGCACGAATTCAATTGACGGACTAGTACTATTGAGTCCACAGAGCCGAGAAAACAGGATGGAGTTGCTAGTGACTCACTGGTTCCCATACTGAAGGATTTCCGGGCCCGCACAACTCGTGAGGATAAATTGGAGAGGTTGGAACGTGCCAGAAGCAAGGAGCCGTGATCGGTGGTGCGGTGCAAACCACTTAGAGCGCGCCGAGGTATCAGTGAGGCAAAGAAAAATGAGATACAATGCCTTCTGTGTGTACACCCCGAACTCGGTCGAGACGTTGATCACTAGCCGGAGAAAGGCGAAGCAAGGCCGCTCGATGTGCCATGGATCAACGAGTTCTTCCTCAGTAATACACGAGGGTAATCCAGATGGTCTGGGTGCGAAATCATGATATAAACTCAAAGAGAATAGAGACTCGCACGCATGATTTCGAGCTCGAGAGAAAACACAATGGGCTCGCCGATATATCTGCATCGGGAGGGGATTCTCGTCGGCCTGCATGATGAAGAGAAATCATCTCAGTCAGGTCAAAGGGAAGAATTTGCCCGCGCAGGAGTCGGAACCAACCTTATGTAAGAATGCAAGAGAAGAAAAGAAGAGCAAACGAAAGAAAAGCTTCCATAATCAATGCTAATGTCCCCGTGCGGAGTCAAACCGGCTGAATCAGTACATGCTTCCGGAGAAGGACGGGGTTTGTCCGCTGGAAGTCGCGGCCGGTCAAGATAATGATCACACCAGATCAGAGTGGAAGTGCACGCGCGGACGTATAGTCAACAAGTGCGGACAGCAGTCCAAGTAGTTGAAAGGATTTATAGGGAATGAGCAAGGGGGAGTGGACGCCCAGGCCAGGGAGCATTAAGATTTCCTCTTTGTGTCAATCCAGTATAATCCACGAGCCACCGAGGACGAGACAAGGACGATAGGAGGACGAGAAGAGGACGATGTTCTGATGGACGTCGGGAGCAGGATGCGGATGATCCCGGATCACTGCAACGACCTCCGAGGCAAACATCACCATACTGAGCATCCTTCCTCTAGTCTTGCAACGCTGCTCAGCTCAAGCTACCATCACTGATCTTCACAATACGGCTGTCTACGATCCGGAAGATGGTGCCAGCGGCGACGGAGGTGGACTTCTACTCACTATGTCCGCTCCCCGCTGATCTCTCCTACAGATTCCTCGATGACACGCTCGCGAGGTGTCTCTGGTTCGTCGACGAACCACGAACGGCGTTGTCCCGAAAGTGGTGTCGCGCATTCTCGAGGTTTCTCTTCCGCGTCCTCCTCTCACTTCATTTCCATCGTCCGCGGCCCTCCCTCCTTCATAGCCCCTGCCTTCCCTCCCCGTCGCTCCGCACGCCCCGCTCCCCGCTCCTCAGGCTATCCGTCGCACCCGCGCTGATCCTTGCCTTTCTTGCAGATACCCGGACAATAGCATCCATTCAAAGCCCACCACGGACGGATACTTCGGCTACGAATGCACGCACTCGCATCGGTCGACATGAACTCCACGGATGCCCGGGGTACGCTGATGCTCTCCATTCTCTCTCTCGAGTTCCTCCCTACCTCCCCGGCGCCGCGCTCCGATCTCTCATCTGTCGCACATCACGTCCTCCTCCCATCCCCCCTCCACTCGAGCTCGTCGTCCTCCTGTTCCGTCGTTCTGCCCACCCACGCTCACCCATCGTCCTCATCATCCCCTCTCGTCCTCTCTTCGCGGCATCCTACCGGCACCTTCTCTTTCATCTCCCTCTCCCTCCCTGTATCTCCCCTCCGTCTCCCCTCCACCTCTCTGCGGTCCTCTTCCTCCTCGTACTATCATCCTCCTCCCCGTCGTCCGCCCCTACCTTCTCATCGTGTCTTGCCCACTTTCCCCTCCGCCCCCGTCCGCTCTATGCCCTCACCTTCCCGCCTCTCCTTCACGTCGTCCCCGCGTCCCTCCTCTCTGCCCTCCTCGCCTGCCCCTCTCGTCTTCCTCCTCCCGCTCCCTTCCGCCCTCATCTCCCCTCCCCCCCCCACCGTCTCTCGCCATCCTCCCCCCTTCCACCCCACCGTCCACCGCCACCCCCATCTACACGTCCCCGTACGATCCGCTTCGGCCCGCCTTGCCGCAGATGCGGAGTAAGCACCGGCGCTTCCGGTGCGCGGGGGTGCGGATGGCTTGGATTGAGAGTCGGAGACTGCGGATGGCGGGGATGCATGGCGGAGGTGGGGATGCACGGCGGAGGTGGCGGGGAGTGAGGAGCTGAGGAGACGACAGCAGCATGCTCGTCTTCGCGGGCGCGAGGCAGGAATCTCTCACCGTCAATCTCGCTTGCGGTGGTGGTGGGCGGGTGCTAGAGCCGGAGGAGGAGGCGGCGGAGGGAGCGGAGGCAGCGGAGACGATGGGAGCTGCATACGCCTCCCTCTTGGCGCCCTCGTTGTCGCGCGGGCCCGGTGGTGCGCGCGCTTTAGTGCTAACTGGTGCCGCGGTGAGACGGGGGCTCTCGAAGTACGGCGGGAAATATGCTATCTAGCCGCTAAATGCAAATGGACAAATGAACTATCCACTATACACTAACAACCAAATCACACTACAACCAATCACTCCTCTTGTATTGAGAGCTTTGAGTCGGGTAGTTCGGGGTTTGAATCAACGGTTTGTTGACCCTATAGCTAGTCTGTACTCGTAGGGGTACTTGCTAAGATCGCTACTCAATTAAGGTGTCTTATTTGAGTAAGGTTCTTGGATATTGTCTGGGTAGTTCTGGTCTTATTTCAAGACTAATGCGGTACAATGTACGATGTTTATAGAGTTTAATGACACTGGGTCGGGTTTGGGCGTCAAATAGACGAGTTTGTGGTTATACACCAAGGTTTTTGGGTGGCTTTCGGCCTTAAAAGAGCTTTCGGCTCAGTACTGATGTTCGGCTTTCGGCCTTAAGAGAGCTTTCGACTCAATATGATTCAACGAGACTGGTTCTGACGGCTTTCGGCCTTAAAGAGCTTTCGGCTCAGTACTGATGTCGGCTTTCGGCCTTATTCAAAGGGTTTTCGACCCAGTTCTCGAGGTTTCTTATATTTTTAAGGTCTGATCCAAATCCAAATCTATTTCTGGTGCTAGGTGTCTGTGGGCTAGGCCCGAGCTAATCAAATCTAGTGGAACAAACAAGGACAACCAACTCTGGTGCCTGCCTCCAAGGGATATGCGCTACCGTTCCTGCCCTTTCTGCCCCTTATTTATACTATTCACAACCTGCTTACACTACTTGGTTTACGCTACTTGCTCTCTAGTATGACTCGTACGGCCTCCTGTCTCCGTCGGCGTCCCTCGTTCTTGATTGGCCAGTAAAGGCGTGCTCTGACAGCTGCACACGGTCGTTGGTTTGATCCATCAAGGAGCTCTTCTTGGCAACTGATGCCTTGCTCAAGTAAGGTCTTCTTCGTCTGTGGCTCTATGTCCCGAGCCCGGAAGGGTCTTCTTCGTCTAGCCTGCCATCGTAGCTTCAATACGGTACCCCATAGTCATAGGTTAGCTCAACCCGTCTATCCATGGTTCGATTAGGAACCTTGGATGCCTTATCCGATTTAAGGATTATCGCGATCTCTATAGTGATGCTGGTTGCCTAGATCCGGAATTGCCGGTTCTATTCTTGGATGCTATCCGTCTTGGCAGTATCTGCCTTCTCCCAATAGCCATTCCCATCATGTGGCCTGAACGCGCTAGTCCTTTGTGTCAAACACGGACAATCTTAGTCTAGTCAATCTTCTATGAAGGACTTGGTTCCGCCACTGTGCAAATATGATAGTTTCCTTCCCATCTCCTTGGTAAGTGTCCCAGCAAGCAGCCTTAGGCTTTATATAACCTAGTTTCTCTGCCACGATAGTCTAGTTCCTTACTCGAGTAAGACATATATTGGCCCCATTTGTGGAGGTACCGCTATAGATCCTCCCGGTTCATTCCCTATTGCTATTAGACTTGTTAGGCTACTCGTTCGGAGCTCCCGAAAGCCTCTTAGGTATGTAGCACACATGCTTGACAGCTGGAAATGCGTAAAATGCGCAAATTCAGGTGTACTTGATTACACGGCTTATCATCCCGGCTGCTTCCAAGTAGATATCGAATTTCCATAGGTACCAAGGTATCAAGGATTTTTCTTCTTAATAATCGAGACAGCCTCTGGATTATCTACTTTCGATCGGACTTGATAAGCCCTTTCTGCTACAGGCGGTTTATTCTGATCGGACTGATTAATTTTCTCCCGAGGAGGATGCTTGGATGGTAACACATGTTCCACTACGGGAACATTTCGGTAGGGTAATTCAGCACCCTTTTTAACCGGTATGTCTTCCTCATCTTCGACTTCCTCGATTGTTACTGCTGGACGCCGCTTTGGTTTTCAATGACTATTTCTACAGTAGTCCGCGGCTTTGGTTTAGACACTACTTTCACTTGCTCTGGCTCCTCGGGCGATCTTGACTGGGATTTATCTTCATCCTCGGGGGGTTTTCTTCGTCCAGGGGGTTTCCCTGGTTTCCCCTTCATTGGATTATTCAAAAATCCTGTGTCTCGGCCCCGTTGTTTCCACTCTGGCGTGTAGCCACGAACTGCTGATTATTATGATCCCAGTTCTGGTTAATAAGGAGCGCTAGCTGATCTATCATTGCCGGTGGAGCCTTAGAATTATCTCCTTGAACCGGCCCTGAGGTCTGTTTTTGTAGCATCTGTTGTTTCAGTTGATTATTTTCAACTTGTAATGACCGAATCTCATCAGCCCGTATATCATACATAGGATCATCATCATCATCCTTGTAGTTCGGTTGGCAAGACCCATCTTTAGCAGTAAAGTTCTGTGACACATATCTATTTCGATAATATTCCTCTACTTTCTGAGCCCTGGTTTTATTTCTGGGTTCAAAAGGAATATTTTTCCCATCGTAGAAAACCAATTTGCCTTCCACAGCCTTGACCATACCCTTTTCGATATGTTCACGCCTGACCGAGCAGTCTCCCACAAAATGACTATTATTACCCAAGTAATAACAATCCTTGGAATCCTGTCGGCGGCCACCACCATTGTTATAATTGTTATTATCCCCGTTCGGTCGGTGAGAGTTGTCCCAGCGTTTTTGAGACTGCTCCGCAGAGGTTCTCTTTTCGCTGGTTAACTCTTTAAGAAGTTCTTTGACTTCAACCAAAACCGTATGGTTAGCATTTGGCAGTTTTATCAAGATGCTGGGCAAGAGTAGTCTCCAACTGCTCCTGTTTTTCATCGAAATATTCTTCTCCAGAGGTGCCGCGGAGGGCCCCTCGGGGGTATGCATTAATACAACTTTCTTACTGCTTTCCTTTTTAGCTACCGAGGGCTTCTCTGGTTCATCATAGAATGGAACCGATTCGTCCTCAACTATTTCCTGAGCAACTGCTAAGATGTCCGTCCAGACATACCTATCTTCTTTAGTTCTCTTCGGGATTACAAAGGCCGCGGGCGGGTTTGTTGGGTTAGGACCCAGTTTTCCCACCTGGTCATTATATTCCTTTTTCAACTGAATAGTAGACGGCAATTGCTCCGCGGTGAAGTTGCGAAGTCTCGCCCGGACTGAATCATACAGTTCAGTGTCAAAACAAGCAAGAGCTCTGGTTGCTAATTCTCTATTAGAGATCCGCGGGCCTAATTTTTCGGCAATAGCTTTGAACTTTCTTGAGAACGACATATATCTGTTCGTGTCGTCTAATTCTAGCTTATTTTTCCGATACTTTTTGACTAGCTTATCTAAAATAGCGATAGACCCTTCTTCATGCTCACGACTTTCCGGATAGTTCAAGAGGAGTTCCTTTTTGAAGTCCGCGCACGAATAAGTGTTCTTATAAGTAGCCAAGGCCTTCCACTCTCTCTGCGTGGCTGGGTTGCAATAATGCGTCATCAACCACTTTTTCTCCTCATCAGTCGTTGCTTTATAGGTCTCTGCAAATTCATCTATCATGGTAATGTACCAATCCAGATTTTCCGGCTCATCACCGTCAAACATTAAAGCATTTCTGCCAAAATTTGAAGGGAGTTTCGATCTATCCATCGGCATTTTTGCTGGCGGAGGGATCACTAAATTTATGTTCTGATTTAGCTGCAAGTTCGATGCGAGCTGAGTATCCGGGATATCCGGGTTATTAGAAACAGAGGATGTTCTACCACTTGAAGGTGGCAAGGACTGCTGTCTCCGGGTTTGAAGATCAAGGTTTGCAGCAACACGACTTTCGGCTTGAGCCTGAGATTGGCTCCTTCCGCGCGACGTACTACTAACGGTCCCTCGGGCTTCTTTATTAACTAACGTGCTACCTGAAGCTGCGCGAGAGTTATTGGTTGTCCTTTGGGTTTTTGATTGAGGAAGAGTAGGTGCCTCTGGTATCAAAGAGGATGCCCTAGGCTTCTTCTGTTTTTGTGGTACGGATTTGTGTCCGAACGACAGGATGAACGATTTTTTTTTAAGAGAATGTATTCAATTAAAATCCTTCAGCTTTTCTTCAAGACTGTAGTTCGTTCTTGAACCAACAGGCTTTTACAATGACAATTTTTCCAACGAAAGAATCAAAATGGACCCTCGCGGTGGGCTCCAGATGAAACGATGCTATTGACCAGCGCGGTGAAACAGAAATAACTAAGTAGATCGAAAAGGTCACTAATGCAACCTAAACTATCAACCCAATCACAACACTACAATCACACAACACACACACTGTTCAAGAATGCACACAATTGAGTTTGGGTCACCCTGAAGTATACAGGTAAGATTGAACCTTTCGTGTTATGAACGGATGGAAACGTAGTCAGTCGTAAAAGTCTTATTAGGACAATTAGAGATACAGAAGTTGACGAGCAACTAAAGTATTCGACTTGAATACAAAGAAATGGGGGTGGAGGAGGATTTCAATAGACCCGAGGGACCAACAGATTGGCCCGCGGGGCGCCTTAAACTCTACTGTTCGAGAACAAGGACTTCACAGGCAGGGAACCGACCACAGAGGAAGGCTCAGACAGGGTACTGATCACTGAGCAGTACAGACAGGGCACCAACCACTGAGGAGGGCGCAAGAACCAGTTGTTCTTATTTATATCCAACAAATCAATCCTATTTGAATACACACAAAAGACAGTTATTTAAAACGTATCTCCGCGGGGATTCTGCCTACACCAACGCCTTATATAAGCTTTGACCAGAGTCTCAGCAAAGTGGGCAGGGGATGCAGTGCCGAAATGCGGGTTTTTACAGGCCTTTTATACTAAATAAAGAAAACACGAGAGTAATAGTACATGAGTAATTGAGTAGGGAGATTTGGTATATAACCGAGACTGCTGTCCGTGCCGTGTCGATTCGTATTGATGCGGGGCCCGCGGATAAGCTTGATTAGCTTGCCAAGAACCCTTTTATGGTATAATTCTATTTCCGAGCCGTGCCGACACTATTCGTGTTTAGATCGCGCACGCGTCCCTACTGTTCCTATTGGTTCGGTGTTTTCGAGCCCGAGGGCTCTAGTAATCTCTAATATTCTATTGGACGCCTCCGCGGCATCCTACTACGTTGCTACCTGCCCGCGGCCGGGTGAATACTCCGTTCACCAATTCCGCTGACTCTAATGTTTCTACCGTGCCGAGGGTACGCACTCTGATTGCCCTCAGGTTTTCCCGAGGCGGCCCGCGGGGGGCCGTAGCCCTGTGCTCCAGCCTACAAGTTCCTACGGTCGCGGTTCTACTTCAATGTTTATGGGTTTCCGAGCCCGCGGGGGTCCCGCAGGGGTAGTAAATGTTCCACGCTCAAATGTAGTGGCCGTCCAGACTTCATTATATTATCTCCTTGGTATGGTATCTAGCCCAATGACCTCCGAGGGCCCTTGAGTTGTTATACTGATTCCCAATGGTAAAAGAACCGAGTCGTAACACACCCGAGGCCCTACCGCCATTTGCATCCTTAATACTCAATCAGCCGCTCGGAGCTCACGCTGACTCTTATTGTATATCACCAGGATAGAGGTACTAGTAAACGTACTAATAATGCAAAAATGCATGATTACACGGCTGCGCAAATACGTGCCGTATCATCGTCATTCGACGTCATCTTTTGATGAACGCCTCGATACGCACACCGGATTGTCTCTCTTTGGGTGAAAAACTTACAATCAACGGGACGGCACTCCAAGTAAGTCAGATTCATTCGCGGCATTTTGGGAATTGATGCTAACATCAATTACCAGTGGACGCCTATCCTAACTCAGCATCAGATCGCGTATGTAGGTCTGCTCGTCCATCCCGAATATTAACGGAATGAATGAAACACCCGACAGCCATCTTCAATTTAATCAATTAATTTATTAAATACTCACACACGACGGCGTATTCCACAGACCCGGTGAGTGGTCAGTCCAGTAGAAGTCGGCTTTAACTTACTTCAGTGCTCCCAGAAGTATCGCCCTTGGCTTTCAAGCCTTCTAGCAATATTCCGAATGTATTAAACCTCGTATCCTGCGCGACTCCAAGTCGTTCTTGAACCAATTTGAACCCGACGCCACATCTGACATCCTAACAACGCCGACATTTCAGGAACACGGAACGCAGCCACGGCCTTTCAGAGGCAACTGGATCGAAGCGACTCGTGAGTAGGTATCTGCGGGAAACTCCTCCCCACATGCTGCCAAAATTGCCGTCTCGCCTCAAAAAAATTGAATAATACGTACTAAGGTAAGGTCTCGTGCAGTTTCATCTCATCTCTTACCTCTATACCAACATTGGACTCGAAGAAATTGGTCCCGGTGCATCGAGGTGAGTCGCACTTTACATTGTGTTTGATTTTGATACTGATCAGCAGCTCCGGATGCTCCGAGACCCGTTGGAATCCACTTTGGGGTTAAGACGAGTCCACTTCTTGTGCATTCGAATTACGGAGTCCATCAACTCGTCTGTACGTCGTTTCGCAGTGTAAGGTTAATTGGTTCGTACCGTGGTAATTTTCCTCAATTGCCTGCTGAGATGCTAACTCA
Organism: Mycena galericulata; assembly: GCA_029289565.1. NCBI lineage: Eukaryota > Fungi > Basidiomycota > Agaricomycetes > Agaricales > Mycenaceae > Mycena > Mycena galericulata. Next base: position 64,928 of record JARKIA010000488.1, read on the forward strand.
CAGGATGTTCGTAGATTATATCTCGCGCCATTCGGATGCAGCCGTGCCTGCGAATCGGTGAATCTAGTCTAGTTTAATCTGACTTTGCCCGTTAATGATGCCTCGCACTCATTTCGGTGCATCAGATAGCACCGAGAGCGTAGCTATAGGAATCAAATGCACGAAGTTAGTCCCGATTCAACCTACCCCTTCCGCGTGCACGTACTGAACGGCGTTACTTCAATCACTCCCTTTGAACGCGAGAATATCTTCGAGAGGTAGAGTCATGACACGGCAAGTCCCATCCAACTTTGAGTGCTCATGCCTTCTCGCGCTCAGTCAAACACATCTAAGACTTGGACTACTCTAATCTTGCGCAACGAAGGTAAGCGAGGTGAGTCTAATCCTGATTCCGATCCTGCTTGGCTTTTACAGTTCTGAATACCTAACTAAGGGCCTGATCGGTAACCGTTAATTCACGCGTGAATGTGTGAATTCTTGTAACGCTTCTGTCACGCATCATCCTTCCTCTTCCTCTTCGCTTCCCTCGACTGCTGGCGGCTACCATCCACTCCCCAGCTACGTCCAGATCATGGCCTCTCATCCCGGATCCTCTACCTTCTCTCTCGACTCCTCCGACAACGACGTCGCCCCCGAAATTCCCGACAATGCTGGACACTCTTTCACGGACCTGGAGACAAACTTCGCGCTGGATTTTTTGCATAAAGATCCGACTGCATACCTCAGTGGCAACGGATTCAAGGCCAAAGCACTCACCGAGATTTCTGCAGCACTCAAGAAACGGTTCCCAACGCGCCCCATTCGCTCCAAAGACGCCGTTGGAAACTGTCTGCGATACGTGATTATGGCATCGCTGCTCGCTGTCTTCGCGCTCATCGTCCTTCAGGTAAAAGGTGTCTACGAGGAGTATGATTTTGTGCGCGGAAAGAGCGGAGTCGGATGGGATGACGGTGAGAAGAAGGCCACTGCAGAGGCGGATTTCATCGCGAAGTTCACTGCGGTGCGTGCAGCTAATTCTCGCATCCAACTCTATGCTAATGGGACGTAGGAGTTTGGCGACAAGTACGCGAAGTGTTTCAAGAAACCGTGCCCTTACTACAATCGCCTCGCGGGCCTCTTTGGCGGCAACAAGGCCACCGGCGAGCATGTCCTGCATCTCACAAAGTCCAAGTCAAAGAAAAGCAAGTTGTCCTCTGCCTCTGCCTCTGCATCTGCATCTGCGTCTGCATCCGCATCCCCCTCCGTCTCTGCCTCCGCTTCCGCTGCTGCTCCCTCGTTGTCACCGCAGAAGCGCGGCCCACTCCATCCTCTCGAGAACGACGCCATCGACATAAACACAGATTCTGCACCCAACCAACCCCCTTCCCCAAAGCCTTACGATGACGAGCTCCTCCCTCCCCCTGCCAAACGCCGCCGCCTCGACGACGAGAGTGAGAACATCGACGATGCGAAGACCAACGCTGGCGCACGCGACCACAACCGCTCTGCCTCCGCTAGCTCCAGCTCCGGTGGTCGTCGTGCCGCCTCCCGCAACGCCGAAACAGGAAGCGAGATCGTGCGCGGGTTGAAAGCAATCGGCCAGGGCATGTCTGCGCCCATCATCACCAAGACGGACACCTCGCATGTAGACGAAATCGTGGATGCCTTGATCGCAGACCCCACCCTCCTCCCCGACGACCCCGACGGCGAATACTACGCCCTTTTCTTGGACGCATTGAGCGCGAACGAAATGCGCGCGCGTATCTTTATCAAAGCACCGCACCGCATCCAGCGCATCGCCTTGCTCAAGCGCGTGTTGACCGAGAAGGAGATGGAGGTGCCGTTCAATTGGGTTTAGTCCTTTGCTATTTTCGTTGCTCATCGTGATCATCCCGGACCCACTTGCATTTTTCGCATTGTCTGTATTCCAGTGTATTGTTGTTACAATTTTGTACTACTCGTCGCGTTCTGCAATATAATGGGCCCACATGCTCATCATTATCCTGTCTCGACGCGTGTTGGCCCTATGTGACTCTTCCTCCGTGATTGCTAGGACACGACGCTCCGGAATGACTGCGCCGGTGAAGAATGCGTGGTCGTCGGGATCATACTCGTCGTGATTCTCGATGTCAAAAGAAAAAGAGTTGAGCTTGTCATGGATACAGAGGAAATTGTGAAGAGCTCCCGCCGCAGCAACAATCTTCGCCTGCACCTCATACGAATACTCGGGGCTTGAGATGAGGATGGGAAACTGCCGTTTTGAAACACCAAATATTCTCTCAATGGCATTTCGGAGTTTGGAGTGCCGAAGGTTGTACAACTCCTGTGGTGTCTCGGGTTCGCGGCCGCTGCGGTCCCACTCCTTCAGATGATAGCGGATCCCGATAAATGGAGCTAGAATGAGATCACAGTTTGCGAATCCGGCATCTCCGAGGTAGTAACGATGTGGGGGTAAGGCAAATCCGTTGCGACGTGCAGTATCAAGAAGTCGTCCATCGGCAGCCGTTCCTTCGTACCCAGGCATGATATAAGTGAAGCGCAGGTCAAAATCACACGCTGCCAGAACGTTTCTGAGTCACCACTCCATGGCGATCTCGATAACGGACAGTATCAGCCGCGAGCACGAAGGCGTTGATGTGTGTGCCGTCGACAGCGCCTCGGCAATAACGAAAGAAGGGGAAATATGCGGCGTTGTTGGCAATTTTCGGGGGAGTTTCGTCTGTGGGGTTTTGGACATATTTCTGATAGAAGCTGCCCACCGCTATGTCGAGCACAAGGTTTGTATATTTGCTAATGGTGTCGTTCGACCGCTGAAAGCGCTCCATCAAGTCTCTCTGGCTGCTTGCGTGAACAAACCAATAGACAAATATGGCCATTTGTTCCGCCACCGTGGTGTGGCCGGCTGTCGCTGAGGCCTCCGTTTGTGCTGAATTCCCAGCAAAGCAACAAGAAAGCAGCAGGATACATTCCTAGCTGGTCCAGACATCGTTCCGGGTGGCCGTTGATGATCTCATCTAACCAGTCCTGACCTGTGAGGATAGAGGTGTGGCGAGGGATAGGAAGGGGGCGTTCAAGATGCAAAGACTCTCGGTACAAAATATAGTTGCAAGAGCGGTGGCATATAGAGCGTGTCGGCGGCGCTGGATCAGCTGGATTATCTCTGGGGAAAGCCTGTGCACGTCGTTTAGATGCACTACGTGCGTGGCAGCCATGAGGACACGTAGAATCAACGTAGAATTGTGCTTCAAGCGGCGGAAGTGAGCGTTCGCGAAGAGTTTGATGGATGTGACTGATTGTGACTTTTCCAGATTCACGCGTGAATTAACGGTTACCGATCAGGCCCTTAACTGACAGAAAAAATTATTTTCTATCACCTCCTTTGACCGTGGTATTGCCTATCTCATTGCGGAATACGCCGGGGCCGAGTGAGCATCTGCAGCCACACCGCGCATCCCGAGAAGGTTTTGAAGGTTGCGGGCCCTGTTTGCAGGATCTCGTATAGCCAGTTCCAATGAAACTAAGGACTCCTGATTTTTCTCTCCATTGTGCACGTGAGTCAAATTAATGGTTGCGAGCAGTCAAGTCTGCACTGGACCGACGAATTTAACCCGATAAACTGCATATGTACCACCTCGGGACGAGCGTGCCAGTGGCTCAAAAATATATATTCTAGAAGTCGTGTTGAAGGGACTCACGTCAGATTTCGGAGTAGGGACAAGGGGTGCTTCAGTACTTGGATTTACATGACTTGGATTGGGCCTCTTCGAGGAGGGTGCTGAACCTTTAGGGGCAACACTTTTATGTACACTTACAGCTGTTTGCAAAAGTAACAACACCACCCTTATTTTTTCAAGACAGAGCAACTTTGATGCACCAATTTTCTACACCTGTTTCTCACTTAATTCCTGTCCGATTGGTTTTATTTTTTGAGTGCATTGTAAAGGGGTTTAGAGATGGCACTTATACAGTATCCCATTTACCGGCCAGGGTGGGGAATTGAGGTATGTCAAAACTCACCCTCATGGGTTTCAACCAGACAGTGAATGTCCCGCCGAACTAAGGTGTGATTTCGATCTACATGGGTGAATGTCTTCCTGCGGGCTCTCAGAACATCTGGGACAGCATCTGATGCATCACCAATAATTGCCACTATTTACACTCCCAGAAACGTTTGGATTCAAGCAAATCGGTTCAGAATTGATTGAAAAATAGCAGTAAGTTGTGCAAATTCAAGCCTGACAAGCCACTGTAGAGCATTCTCTGTGCACTATGACTATCAAATGTATTGCAACGACCTGTTCTCTAGAGCTCAGGGCCATTGGGCTGGACCTAGTGAAAGCTAGAATTTCATAAGGCATGTCGATCTGAGTGAGAAATGTGCACCAAGTTGTCCTCTAGGAGCTCAGAATCAATCAAAAACACAGTGGTAGCACATCACAGAATGTGGCCAGATGACATGCAAGAGGAAGCAATACTGTACCGACATGTATGGGAGCAACAGTCACGGTCACGGAGGGGTCCGTTGCGTTGCCCAAATGCTCCCATGTCCCGGTCACGATAGAGCCGTTGCTTAAAAAAAACAGCGTGACATTTACCTCCCTCCCCAGAAAAAAATCGCAATAAAAAAAATAAATTGCCAAGACTGATTGTAACCTAATTATTACCGTCAGAGTTGCTGTTTTCGACGAGAACACTCATGCTACTCCCTCCCTATAGAATAATTGCTCAGTGGACGTTGCTCAATCTGGCAACAGTCACGGTCGCGGTGAGCCTGTTGCTTTGAACCACGTGGCAACAAAATGTCACGGTCCTTGGGCCGTTGCTCCCATACATGTCGGTACAGTACAACATGTGAGCTATCATGTCAACCACAAGTTCAGTCTTTACCCGAGAAGGCTTGGTGCAGCAAAAAAACAAAAAATAAAAAGGGATGTGACTAAACTTGTGTACAAGCACATGTCGCTTAAGTGGTCTCTAGGACAAAGCCGAAGCAGGCCCCCGGTCACTTACGCTTAGGTCGGTCCGAGATAGAATAAATCAGTGCCCGAAATTTGGTGTTTTCAGGTCTGTGGTATAGAGTAAATCAGCATCCAGATGGGCGAACTCGGTCTGCCATAGAGTAAATCGTGCCGCAGGCGAGGAAATTTTGAGAAGCATTGGTAGCAAAAAAAATTACTGGAACTCACACATTGATATAAATCCTCAGCCACAATGCTTGGGCCGCAAATACGGACTAAAAGATGGGAAATGGGCCTAAAAAACGCCGCAAGGTGGAAAATCGAATATTTTTGGGGCAAAAATCGGTCCGGCAGAGAGTAAAACAGCCCTCGAAAGGCCGAATTTCATAGAGTAAATCAGTCAAAATCTTTGTCGAAAATTGGACCGACTGAGGCGTAAGTGACCGGGGGCCTGCCGAAGCAAGGATTACACGATGTTATGAGCGGTAAGCTTGAATGACTACCCACCGGATACTGTCCCGAACACAAAGCAGAAATGACTAGTCCACTAAAATTGAACACGGAGAATATCTTTGGTTCCAGGGGATTGAATGAGATTGTGCAGGAGAATTCAAGCTGTTACCAAGGTTGTTGAAATATATCCTTGCATTTTGATTTTTCCTTGGTCTTCACCCATTTTCTGAGGATTTATTTTGTGATGACCAACTGTTGCTGACAAAATGTTGTTTGTACTTGTAGCAGAAAATGGAACAAAATCGATCTTCTCCAGGGCAGCTAAACCTAAAGGTTCAGCCAATAAACAAGCCAGCACCTGTGGCGCGAAAAACCTCTGCCTCGAGAACTCATTGCAGTTGCATTGGTAAAGAGGTCGGCTCTTGGGGGGTTGCGAGTCAAACTAAATGCGGCCGCTGCGAGGAAATGTGTCAGAGTGCAATCAAAATCGCAGTGCGGACTGGCTGAAGCTGCACGTCGATTCAGTGCTTTCGGGGGGTATCTGACGACAGGTCGAGGGATTGAGGAGCCGAACACAGTGCACCGCGGCCCACCACATGCGTACTCCATCGATGAGTTCTTCGAAGTATGCGCGCTGGATGTGGGTCGTGCACAACTGGTCCTCACCCGTCGTTGACAGGGACGTGGTGCTGGCGGATACTGCGACGTACATGAAGATCCGGACAGCGAGAGACATCAATGCGTACCCGCTCAGGCATCGACTAGCATCGGACACCCGCGGCCAGACCTAATGCGCATCCCCCTTCGTCATTGATGTTCACCACGCAACATTATGCTCGCGGGCGAGATCCCCACCTCCGAGAACGAGATTTTGGCATCTCGCACCGCGGAGCTATCCCCTCGTGTGGCTGGCTGATGCATGTCAACGCCGGTGTGCATATTGGCGAAATCGTGTGGGTCGCTGCACGGCGGGGATCGGGCCCGTGCCGAGCGTAGCGCTTCAACCGACGGAAGGAGATTGGCACGCCATGCGGTAGGGTGGGTGTCGTGCGTACGTGTCGTGCATCGTGCGTCACGTGTCTTGCGTTGATGCGGCTCACAGAGGAGGAGGAGGAGAGGCTTTGGGCGAGTAGTCGTCAGGATTTGTGTCTCGTGCCCGGCCCCCGATGCACGACGCGTGTCCAGTGGCGCATGCTGGGCGGGCAGCACTGGTGTCGTGGTCGACCGTCGCTGCGACATTGCTGATGCTGGTGGAGACAGGAGGGCTGGGCACAAACCCAGATACTTGCTGGCGCTGCTGGTTAGCCAGCTAACTTGTGAAAGGGGATGCATATGGACGACACTCGCCGAGTGTAAGGGTTCATCGCCTCACGGTGCCGAACTACTTGTGATCCGGAATCACTTCGTTCTCCCTTCGTTTAGTTGACTAAATCGATTACCCAGTAGGACTCGGGAAGTCTCTTTAAGTGAGATATGCATGGGCAATCATCACACCCTGCGAGTCACCGCATTATCTCCGACGGCCTGGTGACTTTTTTTTGATAGGCCAGGACATCGGAATCCATTACTACGACACAGAATGATACAACAGTAAAAACTACTGCTGTTGAGAAATTACACAGCACTCCTCTCCAGTGAAGCTGTCTACAGCAGTGATAAGAAGCTCAACAGCTCTCGGTTTTATTTGAGAACATCATAAACGTGTCAACTCAAACTGAAGGCTGTGACAGCACCTAGCTTGTTTCTTCTTGCCACCACCACCGATGGACAACGACTCTCCCCCGGATGCTCAGTTCAAGACTGAATCAACAACAGTCAATCATGGATCTGCTCCGTGAGTATGGTGGCGGACCGAACTTCGTGACAAGTTTGAGTCCCAATTTT